>BMAO01034619.1:0-52126 GCA_019973975.1 Trichonephila clavata
TGTTAGTGGACTTTTGAGCGATACATAGAGAAATTTTCTTTCCAGCCATGACTCAATTATATACATTCCCAATGTTCGAGCATTCTTCCTTGATGTCGGTGGCAATCTTGCAAAGATTGCGAGTCAGATTGACATATGCCCAACGCCTTTTGAATCTCAATTCGTGGTTTATTGGTAATGTCTTAAACTTTTCATAAAAATGCATAATCAACCCGTAGGCTTGGGCTGTGCTGCCATCTAGTGTTCAATTCCTGGATCACCGACGTTTTCGCTGACGGGTCAGTCCCGCAAGGACGTTAGTTGCTGCTTTGGAGCAGAGGGATTTGAGCTGACTACCTTCAAGTCCAGATGATTGAACTGAAGGATCCCTCTTCGGACCAATCGTCAAGCACTTTTATTCCTACCCTTTGTTGGTTGCAACTCGCGGGAGAGAGAGTCTCAATAGCTTCTTCATTAAAACATAAAAATTGAATGTATTTTGTGTGTAATATTTTTATGAAAAAAGTGTGATAATTTTTATTGTTGAAAAAGTGTAATTCTGTAAAAATTACTCCTTTAGGACCAAAAGGAATTACAGAAACAAGCACAAGAGCTTCAGGTGGAGCGGGATAAAATACGATTGCAAGAGAAAATGAAAGACATGGCTCAAGATCTAAAAGCTGATGAATATCGCAAAGCCCAAGAAATTTAGAGCAAAACAGCTTGAGGAAAAAAGACAATTAACTACGGAACAAAGAATACAGCTTCAGGAGAATTGCTTTCAGATTTAGAGAAAATTTATTCGGAAAAAATAAAAAGAGATACTCTGAGAACTGAATTGGCCGTGGAAGAAAAAGATGCTCAAGAAAGAGCAAAAGAACATGAAACAGAGAGCAAACGAATAAAAGTACGAGATGATCTCCAAAAATTATATGATATGCAGTTATATGTTAAAAAACAAAAGCAAGGTATGAAATTCTTTATTTCAATACATTCATCATTCGATTTAAAATATGGAAATTTTGTAATTCTAAATGGATTTAGAAAGACATATTTTCTTAATAATTCCTTAGTTTTTCATTTAGTTAAGTTAAAACTTCAAAAAACACTGACAATTTTGAATGTTATAATAATTAACAATAATTTCAATATTACACGCATGCACACACGTACATATATGTATTATTCTACTTATAGCTGTTAACTATCTAATAATATATTAACTTCATTAATTAGATTAACAAATGATTGTTAGATAAATTCAAACATTTTTCTTGGTAGAAGATTCAAATTTCCACTAAACAGCTTAAACGAATATATATACAGTCGGACGCCAATTTGCCGAGCCCCTATTGAACGAATTTTGCGATTTAACGAATTTTTCTTTTTCTCCTTTTAAAATGAAGGCAAATCCCTATTTAGCGATTAATAATTCCCAAATTAACAAATTATTTCAATAACCGAAAAAAAAATTTTTATTAGTTTAGATTAGAAAAAAATTTTATTTCTTTTCAAATGACATATCCGTTTTGTCCGGAACAGAAGTAAGCTGCAGCAGCAGCTTCATGTAAGAGGCAAATTTCAATGAGAAAAGGATGCTGCCCATTATTAGACTTTACAGGTGTAGATGAGTCATGAAAGCAACCTGATAAGAAGTTATGAACCAAGTTATGAATAAGACAGGAAATTCCTTTCTTATCTCATCTAGCACCACAATTTACGGGATATTTTAAGAGTTTTGACCATTTGCTCTCTTTTTGAAAAAAAGTGAGGATTATTACATGCACAGTTTTGCAAGAAATTTTGTTTTTGAAAATTTGTGAATGAATAGCGTTTCTGATGCAGAAATCGATAGTGAAACTCCTATCCAAATTGTTACATTATCTAATGCTTTAGATTTTTTTTAAAAAACCGTGAAAACATACCTGCAGCAGAATGTAAATAATGCTGTATTTTCTTCTTTCCTTAGAGTTGAAAAAAAACTCTTTCGAGTCGGGGAGTCAAAAAGATTGTCAACATCTATTACTCCGTATTTTGAAATTTCCAATTATCTGGAGCGTAATAACGGGTTAATAGTATTTTTAGCTACTGAATAAATAATGTGTGTGATTTCTAACTGTGGGTACTTTTTGTACAGTTGCTTATTATAGAATTTCCAAAAAAAAGTGCAAAAAAATTGTTTTTGGACCCCAAACGATTACGAATAACCCCACATTAATGAATAAAATTTTAGATCCCAATGAATTTGTTAAATTGAGGTCTGACTGTATATATGTAAAGATAGATAGATATAGATATGTTTCCAATTTATGTATAAACATTTTAATACTGAGTAATTATGAGGCATATTTATAACTGAAGCATAAAATTATTAGTTTGCTTGTTATTTTTAATGTTGTAAAGGGACATAAAAAATTACCAAGTATAATTTAGTTTTTAAAAAAATATGCTACAAATATATTATTGTTTAGCTATTTTTAAACTAAAGTTTGTAAAATCTGTGCTTGAATAATTTGGCACTTATGCAGAAAATTCAAATATGAGTAAACACAAGAAGATGTATATGAAATAAGATTCAAATTAAATAAATATTTTAGCAAGCATGCTAATAAAAATAATTTTAAGATAATAAATGAAATAATTTTTAAATGAAATTCAACTTTACTGCAAAAAATATTTTAATGTGTAATGTTAGCAATGTATTTTGTATTTTTATAGATTTTTTTTTTTAAATAGCTGCAAACATTAGTATTATGTGTACCTCTTTTGAATATATAGCAATGAAAATTGTTTGTTGAAAACTTTAAGGAAATTCAAAGAATAGTTTCATTTTGCTTTATTTTTTGTCTTACTCAGTTAGATTTTGCAGGAATTGGGAAATATTTTGTATTGTGTGTTGTTTTTGAAATGTATTATTTTAGAATCTTCTTACATGTCTGCTTACTTCTATAATTATTTGCTTAATATGAGTACATTTTACACCTTGTATTGAATTATTATAAGTCATTAAAGTTTTAAAAAATATTGAAGTCGTAGAAATTGTATATGTTTATATTTTTTTGTAAAAACATATAAAATATTATGGGATTGAAAAATTTTGTTAAATATTTAATTAGAACTTCAAAGAAAAGAAGAGGAACTTTATCGTCAGAACCTTATGACCAAATTATATGAAGAAGATAAATTGGAGCTTATGTCTAAACAAAAACAACACCAAAAGAAATTGGAACACATGCGAATAGCCCAGGTATGCTAAGAATACTTTTGTTTACCATCAGAAACATTATGGTACTTAGATATTTATTGTTACATTTTGAGAAATACTGCATTTTTGATAGTATATAGAGCAGGGATCTCTAAACTATGACAAATGAACACCACCAATCTGGCCCACTACAGTTTATTCTGATTATGTAAAATTTACAACATAAATAAATCATACAAAGCAACCCCAAGGAACACTTATTATTTATACACAATGAAATTGTGAACTTTAATTTTTTGAGATTTATCTTGTAACTTTCCAATGGCAATAGCTTGTAATTGTGGATCAAATTTACTTTTAGAAAATATTAACAGTGACTTCAAATGCTTATGATCAGTTAACTTGAAATCATAAATGATTTTTTTTTCTTATTTACCTTGAAACTTTTTTTTATAAACTCAGATAAATAGTTCCTATAGTGACCAAATTTATGCAAGTGTGAAGATTCTTATAAAATTCCAATGATGATAAGTTTAAATAATTTTTGTTGAAAATATTGCTACAATGCTAATCAGATATTTCCATTTGAAGCTTTTGGGAAAGAATTTTGAAACATCTTGCATTGTTGGGATTGCATCAGAATCTGAAGAATGAGACACAATTTTTTTTAAAAAAATCACCCTAGGCTTCTGTTAAAAAATCTACCAAAAAAGGGAGTCTGCTTACTGAATGTTTGGCATATATTAAAATTTGTAGAGCATTTTTTACTCAATGAGATTGAAACAAAAATTTTTATTAAAAGATTGAATATGGGTATGTAAACCAGAAAGAAGCTGGTTTTCTCCTTAAATTTTAAATTAGGGCCATTCATTTAGTTAGTTAATGTATATAAAATGATAACTTCCATAATCTTTCATTGTTTTGTAACTCAGCCAGAGGATGTTTCTTTTCACTCAAGAAAGTTTCAATTATTGCTCGGAACTCAAAAATTTTCATTAAAATATCAATGTAGGCAAGCCAATGTATTGCAGTATAATGCGGTTAATAATTTTCTTCAATCTCTTCAATAAGCTTGAAGTAATGATCATTGAGCAAACATAATCTAATATAAATAACATCCTACTAAACTGTCTTTAAAACTGTAGCGGTACCATCTATATAAGCCAGTAACTACCTCCGCGCCACGGTGATCATTTTGGTGTAGTGGATAAGTTACTTGGCTTCGGATCCAAAGGTACCTGGTTCTATCCTACCGGATAAGCGCGCTACTTCATTGGTGACCCGGACGTGATTTGAACACGCAACCTTCTGATGTGTCATGGCGCCATCTACCTGCAAGCAAAGTCGTCAAAACTCACTTGACGCAGCAAAGTCGCCGCACCCACTCGGCGCAGCAAAGTCGTCACACATATGACGCAATGAACAAAGTCGTCTCACATATGACGCAATGAACAAAGTCGTCTCACATATGACGCAATCAACAAAGTCGTCTCACATATGACGCAATCAACAAAGTCGTCTCATATATGACGCAATCAGCAAAAAGCCGTCACAACTCATGACGCAGCAGCAAAAACATGCTTGATTAAACAAATACATCATTCGTTCGCCCTCCACCGACTCACTGGTGGGGTGTATGTAGCGGTACCATCTATATAAGCCAGTAACTACCTCCGCACCACGGTGATCATTTTGGTGTAGTGGATAAGTTACTCGGCTTCGGAT
Source organism: Trichonephila clavata (assembly GCA_019973975.1). Classification (NCBI taxonomy): domain Eukaryota; kingdom Metazoa; phylum Arthropoda; class Arachnida; order Araneae; family Nephilidae; genus Trichonephila; species Trichonephila clavata. The sequence continues at coordinate 4,910 of BMAO01034619.1, forward strand.
CCAAAGGTACCTGGTTCTATCCTACAGGATAAGCGCGCTACTTCAAAACTCTTCACATATACAAGCATTTGCCTCACAAAGGCTACTGATTAATTATGCAATATATGATAAATGGTTTTGAATCCACATGACTCTACTCTGGTAGGAAGTAATGAGTTTAAGGAGAAGTATTCCAAAGAGTGATCTTTTAAGAAAATTAAAAGGATTGTTTTTATTCCATGGAATTAAAAATTATTCTAAAATATAATTTCCCCTTTTGTTAAAACTCTTTACCATCATTTTGGAAACTGATCCCTACTCCTCTAGAAAAAAGTCCTCACTTTTTAAAACAATGAATGTATCTGCTGCCATTTTTTTGACACACGTCTTTCATATTCAATTTTATCTAGAATATTTTGCAGAAATCTGAATAGTGGCAGTCTGATAGTGCAATATTAGATGAATATGGGTGGAATAGGGAAGGAGGCAAAATTTTCCAATCCTTCTGGTAGCCTTTGGTTGGTGTTCAGGGCATAAGAGTTCTAGCATTTCCATGATAAAAGATTACATTTTTCTGTTTTCCCACGAATGGTCACTTACATTGCATGTCTGTTTTCAAAAGCTCAAGTTGGGCACAATAATGATTGGAGCATTAATAATTTCACTTTTTTTTCTGTTATTCAAAATAGGATATTCCTTTGTGGTCTGAAAAATGTTACATAACCTTTTGAGGAACTTTTGGTATTGATGTTCCTAATGGCATTTCCCTGCCGTACATGTATACTCCTTTTCTCTTAACAAGCTTTTACATTTTTCATCAGTAGTAGCTACGCTGTCGAAAATAATTCCCTTGTTTTGATGATTAGTCCGATTTCAAGCACTTATGGAAACTCTATCAATTAAATCTTTTCTTGGTCAGCATTTGGACCAAGAAAAAATTTCTTTGGCCAGACACTTCAGCAATGTTATAGCTGCAGTGCCAAACCAAAGCAATGATCTAATGGATTTCAAGATTTTAGTATTTATCTAGAGATTAATATTGAATTTATTTGTGTCATATTGCATTGCTCATCATCTGCGTAGTTTATAATTGCAAAAGAAATTCACTTGGTCGAAATTTTGCAAATTACCTCAGATGGGTTCAAAGTCTTACACTAACTTTTTTTTTTTTAATATTTCCCCCTCTTGCATTGTGTTTCAACTTTTTCAGTAGGAAGAGGGGATAACACATAAAAAACATGCAATATTACTAATGCATTTTAACTTCGACCGTGTTAATTATACACAGATTTAATGGAAATTGAATAGCAAATATTGCTTTAGTTTTTTAGGAGATTTTATCTCCCCCCTGCTTGTTTTTATTGATTGAAGTACGACCTCATACTGTTTAAAGGTCATACTAAAGTATGTATGAAAGCGACCAAACTTTCCTTTACATCAATTTCTAAATTTTAAAAAAAAAAATTATATTTAATTATCAAAATTTGGAACATTTTTTTTTCATTAAAAGTTTTCTCTCAAAATAGTGTGAAGCATACATTTATTGTTATTTTTTGTGTTGTTAAATTTAATTACTCATCATTAGAGAGAAAAACTTAATCAAGTATGTAAAAATTGTACATTTCATAAAACTTTTAAATACACATTTATTGTATTTTCTTACAACTGACAAAAGTTTTAGAATCGATACTTTTTGTGATAAAAATGCAGCAGATTTTCAACAAATTTGAACTCTTTTCCTTTCAGTTCTAACTTTTAAATTTTACATACATTTTTATGAGAACTGATTAGGTTTTCGATAAAAATTATTCCACATAAAATTTCATATGAGCTATGTACCTTCTCTTAAAAATTTTCCATCTCTTAAGTCGAAAATGTCACTAATGATTACAAATTATGGATAATTACAAGTTTCAGGATATTTTTGCTCTTTATATTTCTCTGTTTGTGTTTTAAATTTTTTATTTTATTTTAGGCAATGATAGAAGAAAGTCGGAGAAAGAAAGCTGCAGAAAAGGCTAGAGAAATGGCAGATAAAAAATATCAGGAAGAATTAGAATCTGAACGTATAAAAATGGTTAAACAGGAAAAAATGAGGTTTCTCAAAAATCATGCTAATGAACTTTTAGGATATTTACCTAAAGGAATTTTTGAAAGTGATCAGGCTATTGAAGAATTGGGAGACAATTTCAAAAAATTTTATTTCCACAAGGGTTGTAATAAGTAAGTCAATCAAATTTTAGTACAAAATTATTTCTAGTCATTTTAATGAGGTTATGATCACAGATTTTGAATGTATTTATGTTACGGATTTTTTATCTCACATATCTTGTTTCTTTTGAGATTTAAATAAAAAAGGTTTAATTATTTAATTTCACTGCTTCTGAGAGACTTTATTTCTTATTAAAATTTATATGAGACAAAATATATTAATATTGATATGATATATAAGATAAATAGATTTATATGATATATAAATCTATTTTAAAATCATCATTAATATTTACATTTTTATACCTTTGCACATTTCTTTCTTGTGTTAAGTAAAACTATATTCTTCTGGTCTGTGTATATTTTAATAGAATGTTAGGTTTTAACAGATATTCACATGAAGCACTTCATGTACAGCTAATTTTAAATTCATGACTGTCTAAACTAAACGTCTTAAAAGTTTCATTGATTAGTTGTTCGTTGATTTTAAAAACTTCTTTTTAAACTAAATATCAGCTTAAATCGACGAATTTAACAAAAAGTAAACTGATAAAAGAAAACAGGTAGGGAATCATTTGTTTAATTGATGGCATAAATTTTCCCCTTTAGTATTTTAGTGGCAACTTTCATTCCTTCCCTTTGGGAAGGACATGACAACAACAACAAGATCTCAATTTATATTAATCTATTATACTGATATTAAAATTAGTGTAAATCACAGTATTAGTATGAAAAACTTTTATTATCATACACATGCTATATGTTATTGTTTTCGTTTTATCTCAAAAAATAAAATATGAATGAAAATAAATTTATATTTAATCATAAAGTTATGCTTATATATACAATATACAAAACATATAAATTAGTTTGCTAACAGTCATAAATCTCATAATCATAAGTAATAAACAAAAATATATCTGAAAATGTTTGAGAAAACCATAGAGCACCAAAGTATAAATGAACACACCTAAATATCAATGTGGATACCAGAGCATAACAAACATAGCAGATTGAGGAAACTGAGAGTTTAATATAATTAAACAGACTAAGGAGACACAGACTAATTGAAACAGATTGAGGAGTTTAATATAATTAAAATTTTCAAATTACAAGCAATTATAAAGTACCAATGCACATTAACAATTTCTAATTACAATAATAAATATTTTACTTAATTGCTTTCAATAAGTTACAAAGAAAATTTTAGTTAAACTCATTTCATTATCCTGCGTTGAATATTCTCGTTTAATGTTAGTTTTATGTTCAATAACTCATTTTGCCCCTATTGGTGTAAATCATAACTATACATCCTGAATCCCATTATAAGAGGAAAAACTGTCTCCTTTCACCAAATCCATGAAACAAACATATACATTTTGTCTATACATATCTATAAAAAAAAATAATAACCTTGTGTCTACAAGTGAGTTAGATAATGAAGAATGATTGGAGTGTTAACCTTTGGGAATTCAGCATTGCTGTGAGGTGTAACAGTAAAAAATTATTTTTATATTCGTTTTGCCCCCTTTTACACTATGCATATGATGTAAAACTCAAAGGTCTCAATACCAGCCTCCAAAGACCATCAAGATTGAAAACTCTAGGGAGTATAAATTTCTTCTCAATACTTATTTTTAAGCAGATTTTATGAATACTTTGTTTTCTTTTCTGATCAACTTCTAGAAATTTTTAATTTATTAATTGCTACAGTAAAATTAGTCGCATTACCAGAAACTGTGTTACAACATTTCCCTCCTTAACTCATAAACTGTTTCATAGGGTTTTAGATGTTGAATCGGTTATCTTAAAATGCATAGTTTTTCTCACCTTAGAGAAATCAATACCCTCTAATTTTTCTTGAACATATCTTAAAATTTTGACTACACATTAGAGTTTCATCAAAACAATGTTGCTAACTATGCAATGTCTGCCTACATAAATTTCAACCATTTAAAAGTTACATTTTTTTTTCCTTAGCACCATGAATTTTATGAGCCAGATGCAAGTATTTCTTCTAATAATATTTTATAATTGTGGGATACTTGCTGATAGAATTTATCAAGCAATCATCAACTGAACCTTACTGGCATATAGGGAGGGGTGGGGAGGGATTTTTAATCTTGCCTTTTCTCTCTTTTTTTTTATAAAAAAAAAAAAAAAATCTTATATTCATCATAAAATTTAGAACCTGTTCTCTTTTTTTTTAAAAAAAAAAAAGCTTTAACACTGGTCATTTCTGATAGATCAAACGTTACTCCTTTACATTACAATTACTGATGAACCTTCAAATATGGACATGATGATGAGCCTGTAAATTATGTATAATAATAGTTACTATCTTTCATTAAGTAACCAGAAAAAGCATCAGAGTAATTGCTACAGAAAAAGGAAACAGATTAGTAATAAGTTTCATCATACAATCTTTTACTTATTTATTTATTGTTGATATCAAGAATCAGAAATTAGTTGGATTTTAAGAATGGCTACATTTTACCACAATGAACACTTTAGTATTACACTAATACTGGTACCTCTGAAGACATATGATCTGCAGGATTCTCATTGTCAAGGGAATACAGTCATAAGGCAGGTTTAATCTGTATAGTTGTCCTGAGTGTCATCAAACAAACCTTTGACTGCTTCCTTTTATAAAATACGATGCTATTTTCAAATCTGTCATGAAAAATATTATTTTTGTACTCTTACAATCTATAAGATCTTCTTGATTTCAGAACCTAAACATTTAATTAAGCAATGCATCATAGTTTCAATCTGGGAAGATTGATCTTGGTACTTACCTATTATCCCAACCTATCGGCGACATTATATGAAGCGAAGCACATGACTGCCAATTCAGCGCGTACGACTCGTAGGAAATCGAGGTTGCCAATTTGGCGAGTTATTAATAGAGTTAGCGATTGTTGCGATAATACGTAAGTACCCATCTTTTTTGCTGGCTCTAAAACAATGCGATATTAAGAAATTCTGCTTCGATCTCACATTCTGAAGTAAATGATAGTTTCATAAGCCAGTTGATTGTAACGTTAACAAAAGAAATAGTCTAAAAAATTTCATTACAGTCGTTTATGGGAGTATCAAGCTCAAATCTTGAGACTTGGACACCAGTTAGTTAATGAACTACACTACACTGCGTGGTCCACTTTTCTTACAAACCTGCTGGAAGCTCAACAACCCAAGATAATTGTTTTTATCCACGGCTGTTGAAATAAATTTATGTCTAACACTAAATGGATTAATCATAATTCTTCCTGTTGTCTGAAGAATAAATATCTTGGTATTCTTTCTGTTATTTAAAAAAGGTTGAGCTTCAGTTTTTTTTCTCGCCATTTTTCTGACAAATAAAGGTTATTTGTTTCTCATTTACACAAATTCATATTTGCTTTACTCAGCATTTAGCCTCGTGAGATTTTTAAGGCATCCAGACCTGTTATGAGAACATTCACATAGATACACGAATTAAGTACGACACGTGCCCAGAAACAAAGTACCGTTTTGGAAAAAAAAACTCGCATAAAGAATCTTTTTTCAAAAAAATAAATATTATTTTAACAGGGAAGAGCATATTGGAACATATTTGTCTACATTCAGATATTTATTATATGGGAAAACCAACTTGCCTATATCCTTTTCAAAGAAAGATTCCGCCAGGAAAGAGCGTCATTGCTGAACAGCTCTTTGTGGAAACTCATCACAAAGCAATTTTATTGTAAACCGTCTGTTTTCACGAACTTTCTTATTCACTTTTTCAACTAATCATTATTGACATCAGAAGACCGCCTACTCCATGCTTTGTCATGAAGAATGATGCGCCGATCACTGAATTGTCGAATCCTTATTTCTTATTATTCTATATCCCTCCTTACATTTTAACCATGACCCTCTACAAGTTGATGATGAATTTCAACCGGTTTAACACTCTTTGCGTTCAAAAAACGGATTGCAGAACGTACTTCCCTGTCAGCAATCGTTTTAAACATTTTAAACGCTTCCCCAACAAGTGTAAAAAGAACACAATCTGGCTGTAATGGCGTCACTGTACTGAGAATCAACCGCAGTCACGTGTGCTGAAGGGTTGAACTATACTACCGCTGCGGTACTTCGTTTCTGGACACGCCTCGTAAAATCGCTATCGCATAAAAAAGGTTTTTTTAGAACAAAATATGTTTTTACATGACAGAGCATGCGGAAACTATTTTTTCTACATAGTTGCCACCATTGTTCAGACATTAGTCATATCAGGAAACCCACTTGTCTATACTCTCTTCGAAGAAAGATGCCGCCAATGCTGAGCGGTCGTTTGTGGAAACATGTTATTGTGAGCCGTCTGTTTTCACGAAGTTTCTCATTCATTTTTTTCTACCAAATCAACCTTAACAACAGAAGTTTACCCACTCCGTGCTTCATCATGAACTCTGGTGCATCCACCATTGAATTTTGGAACTCGCTTTCTCATTATTCCATCCAGGGACGTCTTAAGGCATGGGACAACTGGGCCCAGGGCCTCGCTCTTGCTGAAGGCCTTGTTTCGTTCTCGACTATATGTCTTAATCAGATCATGATCCGGATAGTTTTAATGGTCAAGTATTATTCCCGTACATATTCTCCGAAAAACAGGGAATTTTAAATTGCATGTCAACTGACAAAAAAGGTAAGACTGTATTATTATGTGATGACCGTTGTCTATGTTGAGGCCAAGGCCTAACACCATAAACAATCAATCAGTTCAAATGCGGTTATCGGTCGAGCAGGTTTGTGCCTAGGTTTTTGACATTGTGAGTCTTGCACATTTATTTGTGTATAAAATTACCATTTGGATAAGTATTTGACAATGCATTCTTTCTACTTTTAACGATCTCAGGTAGGGCCTACTTCTACATAAGGGCCCAGGGCTTTAAAAATCCTAAGATTTAACTGGGCCCAGCGCCTCAAGGAGTTTTAAGACGTTCCTGATTCCATCACTCAGTTCATTTTTACACCTCTACAAGTTGACAATGAATTTTAACTGGTTTAACATTCCTCACATTCAAAATAAGGATTACAGAACATACTTCACAGTCGGTGTGATTGGCAATTGTTTTAAACATTTTGAACGTTTCCTAACTCATGTAAAAAGAACACAATCTGGCTGTACTGACAATCAACCAGAGACATGTGCGCAAGAATTGAACTCCAATACTATTGCTGTTGTTGCGATAGAACGAAACGGTACTTCGTTTCCGGACATGCCTCGCATTTCATAAATTAATGGCTGTAAGTGTTTAAACCGATGGTTACATTCTTTAATTGTAGCAGCTAATGAGGCGTTATAAATTCGACGAGCTGACAACAAAACAAACCACGTCAAAAGTGTTTTTTTTTTAAAAACTTTTCAAAGCCCGCACAGTAGTTAAATAACAGTAATAAATACAGTAGAACGTCGTTTATCCGAATCAATTGGGACCGGACACCGTTCGGATACGCGATTGTTCGGATAACCGAATGCGATCCATGCAGTATATGAAACCGGACACTATACGAATTTTGAAAATCATCACATGTGGAAGGAAAAGCAAAAATAGGTGAAAAATGTCGCGATTTTACCTTTATTGTGGAAAATAATCACTTATTTTTCGCTGTACCGTTGTACACCTTCGTTTTTTCGCTGCAAGGTCTCTGATTCTCATGAGCAGCAGTAGTTGAGTTGGATAGCACTCTGATTGTTGTCCGTACCAACGCAGAAAAGCGTCAGAATTTCATGGACCCTTGCTACTTTCGTTTTTTTTTTTTTTTTTTGTAGTTGTCCTTGTCTTTATCCGTTTCATCGTCGACAGTGTCGGATTCTTGCACGGAAGTCACAATCTCGTCATCATTTAGCATTTGAAATCCACAGTCTTCTGCATCGCATGCCATCTAGGTTTCTACATCAACAAAACTCAACAAAAGAACACGTATACACCCCCTCACTTGGAAACAAACTGACCTAATATTCCACGCAGATGTTTGCCAAATCACACAACTGAAATCTCCCAAATATCCCTCACCTTGTGTTTTCCTGTCACTTTTGACCTCACGCGAAACAACTGGTGAGCATTGCACTGTTCGAAAACGTATTCGGACTTTGGTCCGGATATTTGACGCTCCGGATAATAAACGTTCGGATAAACGACGTTCTACTGTATTATCCTAAATATGATCATATACACTTCTTCAATTTTCATTTCTCAAGAAAACTAAATCATAGGGAAACTCAACGTCGTCACTGGTTGGTTAATTCAGGTTCTAAAAATAAAGTTCTGTTTTCCATGCGGACTATTTGATCATTCAAAAACTAAAATGGTACAGGAAGGGTGCTGTGATTGGAAACACTTTAGTGTTTTACACAGACATTAGAACACTTAAGAACATATGTGGCCTATATGCTCCAATGGATAAAATTAGAGAAGGGAACAAAGCACGGAAAAACAGACTGAGAAAACAAAAGGCAAATTCTTGAATCTCAAAAACATTGATACAATTTGTTTGAGAGATTAATCGATATCATAAATTTTTTAGCCTCTCATAATCTACCGTTTAGAAGTCACAGAGAATCTCTCAAAACAGATGAAGACACTAAAAATTCTGGAAACTTCATAGACTTATTTAAATTGATATCTAAATATGATCCTGCGTTACGGAAACACCTAAATCGCATTAATAATAAACAACTTGCACACCATTATCTAAGCCGCGATATTCAAAATTAATTGATCCCAATCATGTCAAACTCAGTTACCAGTGAAGTGATTGGTAGGATAAAAAAGGCAAAATATTATTCTATTTTACTCAACTGCACTAGACACTAGTAGAATTGAACAAATGTCGGTCATCTTAAGATATTGTAATGCATCAACTGGAAATATAGAAGAAAATTATATCGGATTTCTTGCTGTCACAGAAACGACTGGAGAATATTTGACCAATGCAATACCGGGAGAGCTAGAAAAAACATGTCTTACATATTCAGAACTGTCGTGGATAAGGATACACGACAGTGGTGCATAAATAGTTAAGTTAAAACTCGAATATTAAATATAAATCCAAGGCCATTTTCCACACCTCGCGGTTGTCATAGCTAGAATGTGTTATTGGTAGAAGCAGCTAATTCGTCAATGGCAATAAAAACATTTTTTGGTTTCAATCGGAAGATTTTTTTTGCTTTTTTAAAGTTTCAGCAAACGCTGAAAAATTATTCAAGATAAATTAAAACTTACTACTAAGCCTTTATCAGACACAAGGTGGGAAAGCAGAATCCAGGCGGTGAAGGTCGTATTATTAAAATTGGATGATGTTGAATGAATAGAAAACTTAAAAAACTTACTCAGTGATTGTGATTCCGTTTTAAATGAAATGTTCAGTTTGTGGGATTTATGGTATCATTACATGTATGGTTTAAGTTACTAACGCATGTAAATACCATAAGTAAATTATGGCATTCTGTACAAACCCATTTATGCATTATTCTTGAACATTTGCATACATTGTGTAGCTGGATCAAAGAGTATCGACAAACTGGATTTTGATATTGCTTGAGTGACGCTCGTAAGTTTATTGAGAAAGGGAGTTGTGATTTGCCAAAAGATTTTTAAAATAAAAGGGTAGCCAAAAAGAAAATAATGTTTGATTATGAAGGCGGTGATGAACCAATAGTCTGTCAAAAGCCGGCGTAAAACAGACCTTTTTGAATACAAGATATGATTCCAAATTTACCCAGCAGCATTAAAGACGTGAAACATCTGCTCCAATATTTTATAGAGAACGATTTGAATGAAATCTTCCCAAATATTTACATAGTCATTCAGATTTTGTTAACAATAGCTTAAGTACCGCTTCCGCTGAGTGAAGCTTTTCAAAACCAAAACTGAAGAAAAATTATATAAGAAATATAATGGGTCAGGAAAGACTTTCAGCTTTGGCAGTTTTATCTATTGAAACAGATGTAGCATCTAAGATAAATTACGAGCCAATCATTAAGGATTTCAGTAAAACTAAAAGTAAAAAATTTCTGTTTCTTTAATTTTTTTTCTTTTCATTATTTTTTAATTGCCAAAGAAATATGAGTAAAAAGTTTGGTTTTTTCCTTTATGAATAAAAATTAGTTTATAAAATAAAAAACCCTCTTTTTAAGCCCTCAGAGGGCCTCTCGAAATGTATCTTGTCCACATTAAGTTTAGATCTCACGCCGCCACTGGATTGGAATCATTGAAGAGGTCATTCCTAGAAAAGACGGTGTATCTAGAGTTGCGCGATGGAAAACTTATAAAAGTGAGAGAATTCAACGGCTGTGTATCTATGAGAAGTTCCTGCCCAAACTGATGTCGATGTCTTGAAAAGTGTTAAGCAAACTGACACTTCTTTCGAGAGCTCTGGTACTTGTGAAGTAAGACACAATCCAAAAAGTAGATGTAGGGTCTCTCGAAATGTATCTTACCCACATTAAGTTTAGATCTCGCGCTGCCACTGGATTGGAATCATTGAAGAGACGGTGTATCTAGAGTTGCGCGATTGAAAACTTACAAAAGTGAGAGAATTCAACGGCTGTGTATCTATGAGAAGTGCCTGCCCAAACTGATGTCGATGTCTTGAAAAGTGTTAAGCAAACTGACACCTCTGTTGAGAGCCCTGGTACTTGTGAAGTAAGACACAATCCGAAAAGTAGATGTAGGGCCTCGCGAAATGTATCTTGCCCACATTAAGTTCAGATTTCGCGCCGTCACTGTCTACCAGCCGATCACATTTGGTAATCGGAGATGTGCATCCCTTCAAATTTCGCCCAATCTCGCTTAGAGTGCCAAGTTACTGAATTTGAATACTTAACACACATAATATAAATGTCGAAGTAGACAAATACATAACAAAATTAAATACGAAATAAAAAAAACACAAATAGGATTTAAAAATACAAATTAAAACTAAGAAAATTTGAAATAAATCATCATGTATCCCGAATCTATAATGAATAAAAAATATTTTGCATAAACTATGAATTAAGTATATCACAAATATAACGTTAATTGTAACAATTTTGAGAGTTGTAATGACACCACACACACACACAAACATAATTTTAAAACAACTCTTTATTGTTCCGACATTGTTTGCTTGGGGTAAGTGAGTAGTGATCTCAAACTCGTGGGCGGCGTTGTCGAGTCACCGTTTCGAAACCTAATGCCACACAAGGCCTGTCTTGTGGAGGGGCTTATGCACATTAAATCTTCCTTGCCTCAAAGTCCTCTCGTTGATGTGGTGTGGAAGCTTGGAGAGGAGGGTGTGGCTGAGGTCGTTGGTTCGTAATCAACCCTCACGCAGTGTAATTGATATGGGAATCGGAAGATATCGATGGAGAATTCTGTCGTCCCACACTTTTTGATCCAAGTGCAGAGACGACCTTCTCTATAAAGGGACCTGGGTGTAAAAACCATTTGGAGCCCTAAATTTTTTGTAAAAAAATTAAATTACGAAAATATATTGCAAATGCATATTTAATGAGGGATTTTGCTTTTGTTAATACATTAATTTCTTTCAAAAAATTATAATTTTTCGAATCTTAAAATAGCACGTAAATTTAAGTGTTCTACACACGTGCTTGACGGAATATAAGATTTCTATATAAATGATTAATTTGAAATCAGAGAGAGAGAAATAATACTGGGTATAGCTTTAAATCTGTCTTCTATTTGTACAATACAACACAATCATCTGCATAGTTAAAATGTATCTAAGTTCTAGAAGTTTTTCTGTAAATTCCTCTTCTGCTATTTCGGAACATAATGTCTTTCGAATTCGTTTTTCAGGTAAATGTTGGGAAATATTCAAATTACATGCCAGCACTTCTGCTTCTTCTAAAAATGTATTAAATTTTGGATTTCAGTTTTAATTTTGACTAAATTAAAAGCCGAGTCAAGAACAATTGTTTTTGATTAGAATAGTTTATTGATAGTGCTAAATTTGGACAAAATTGCAAACTATGCTGTTAAGCATAAAATAAGTGACATTTCTTGTATTGAATCCGCTTTGGATACCCCTGCATTATCGCTATTTAAATCTATAAGTTCTCCTAGAGCATTACAAGTTTTTACAAACTGTATATGTATTGCTTCAACGTAATCAATTTTGGCTTTGCAACGAGTGCCGCATAATTGTTAAAGAATAGTGTGTTAATGCTTTTGTAGAATTTCCCATCTTTTTGTTGTTGTTACTTGTGCCACCTGATCGACAGTAACATCAGATCAAGACCCACGAAATTCGTCGTGGTAAGGGACTAGTTGTACGCTGGTTGTTAGCCGTAGCTTTGAGCACCATACAGGTGACAGTACGATTTAGCTTGGTTCCACCCCAGTTTTGAAGAAAAACATCCTGGGGGGAATCAGAGGAGACTCTCATTTTTCGTCCCCTCCCACCAATCTTATGACAGGACTTGCGGCTCCCTTTTTAGAAATTTCTTGCACCTCTTTGCCCCGTCGGACAGGTATCACCCCTCCACTTAGCCCGGGGTTGCATGGACTTTTCCCCAGAATATAACTTTATCTCCATGGTAACTTCCCTTTCTCTCTCCACGCCGACATTTCTGGGTGTATGTATATGCGCGGTGTGAGTGATTTCTATATTTATGTCATTAAAATTAACTTTTCCTTGTCAGACAAGTTTCTTTTCTCTCCATTTAGCGTGGTGTTGCAAAGGCTTTTTCGAGAATAAAATTCTTTTGCCTTCCCCTCCTTCAAAGACGTCTTAAGGCAGAGGCTCGGCCTCAATGGGGGCCTCGTTTTGTTCTCGACTCAATCTTAATAAGATCATGATCCGAATAATTTTAACGGTCAAATGTTATTTCCGGTTGTGTTCTCCGAAAAACTGGGAATTTCGGACTATACGTCAATTGGCAACAGTGGCAAGACTGTATTATTATGTGATGACTGTTGTCCATGTATAGGCCTAGATCTACTACCATACACCTTCATTACTCATTCAGTCAAGAGGTGGCAGCCGGTTTGTGCTATTGTAGGTCATGCACATTTGTTTCGGGTTACTGTTTGTAGGAGTATTTGACAACGTATGCTATGTACTGTCTACTTTTAAGGGTCATAGGTAAGGTCTACACAAAAAGTGTAGGGAGTCTACCTTTGTGTAGAGCGTCAAGGGCTATTTTTGCGTTGGGGCCCAGAGCCTCAAGAAATTTTAAGACATCTCTGCCCAGGGATAAAGAATGTGTCTTTCCACACATGCGCCATAAGCACTCACTTTAGTTCTATGGTAGGTTTACCGCAATTAATTATTATTGGCGTTTGGTAAATTTTTTTCTTTGCATTTTTACGGCTCCCAGAAACGAAAAAGTATCTTCTTTAAAAAATAGTTTTATGTATGAAAAAGGCCAAAAGATAATAATTTTCAAAATTGCAAAATTTCATAAATTTTTTAAAGAATTTTTAGAAGATAGAAATTGTTTTTTTTTTAAAGAAGTCCGTTTTAGCTTAACTTCGAAGCTGAAAAAGGTAGAAAATGCGCCAATCTGTTTAAAAAATTAATGAAAATTCATAGATTTTTGTATAAAATGTTATACGCTGTAGAAATTGTGTTTTTAATACCATATTTTAAGTTAATCCCTCGTTAAAAGCAGTTATTCAATTCCTACTCTATTAGCTCCTTCTCTTCCTAAATATACAGGGTGTCCAGCCTTAATGTGACCCAATAGCTAATTCCTGAACCGTTTGGTTTAGATATACACTTCCAATTTGACAAATGTTTTAAAAAAGGTAAGGAATGTTTTTACGTGCTTTTCGAACCAAAAATCCCATTTAGAAAAAAATTACAAAAATTAAATTTTTATACAGTCCTCAGGTCCTATCACTTATATTTAGGAAAAGATGCAGTACACTGAAACAAAGTAAACACAAAAAGTTTCATTTTATTACGATAAAAACTGACCGAGTTATGCCTACATAAAATTGAAGCATCTGAATTGCTCAGAAAAGGGGGTTGTATATACATTGAGTTTAGTGAACAGTAATTCACTATCTACAGAAAGCGCAAAATAAAAACATCATAGTAATATTGAAACATCGTTTTAAACATCATAGATTGACAATTTGTATTGCTGTATTGCAAACAATAAAAGTTAAATTAAAGAAATACAACTTGTACCGAAAAAATTAATTCAGCTTATTTTAACAAATAGCAGTAAAAAAAGTACAGGATTTGCCGTTCAGATTATAGTATGATGTGGGATGATGCGCCAATCATGAATCAGGGGCTTAATTATATCAGAATGACCAAATTAACTTAAATAATGTTCAAAATGACTGCCTTCCTCTTAAATGCTGTATTGAACCTGCGTCAGAAACTCCTACTGTAGCTTCTGCAACATAGTTGATGTCACACACCTGCATGCCATGCTGATTCAATTGAGTAAATCGGATTTACTCGTGGATTCTCGTTCGTACACTTTGTTTTTCAGGAAGCCCCAGAGAAAGAAATCCAGAGGACTTAGGAAACTTCATCTTCTAAAAAATCGGCTAATGGTCCAGATAAAATTTCCGTGTATGATTCTGATGTTAACGGTCCATCGAAATACATTGAGCCAATTAAGGTGCTCTTCCATATTCCGCACCACACATACACCGACCAGCGCACTTGGTGGCAATTCGGTCGTATTAGATGTGGGTTTTCGAGGGACCAATAATACGTATTCTGCATATTAATAGTGCCTTGCCTCGAGAACTGGCATTCATCCGACCACAAAACTTCATTTAAAAAAATCTGGATTTTCATCCAGTGTATTTAACACGAAATTGCAAAAATCAAAACGATGCTCCTGGTCTCCGGGCATTAGTTCCTGTGCCAGGATTGGACGATAAGGATATGCACTGTACGTATATAATATGTTCCACACCGTCGATTTTGAGTAGGAACAAGCCTTGTTAATATCCCGGACACTACTTTCAGGATGAGCCAGGGCATATCCTAGAACATCCTCAGCGGGTATCCGCAAGCTTGAAGGTGTGGCACGAGACAAAGTAATACGTTTATGACAACTCCCGGTTTTATACAAGCGTTGAACAGCACGGGCAATTGTACAATTAGATGGATGTCTTCGACTGGGAAATTTAATTGGATAAAGTCTTGCCGCCTCTCTCTTATTTCGATTACACTGCACATACAACAGTACCATTTCGCAGTATTCTTCATTTGTATACATCTCGTTCTCCCGTACAAGAATTCGTAATATTGCAATTGCTAGCGACTACACAACACATTTTTAATAATCGTCATGATCAGCAAAAACGCAGCAAATCAGACTGAAGCCGCAGCAAATAAAGCCTATTTTTATTTTTTGGAACTGCTTTTGAAATGTTTTCTTCGTCCAAAATATTTTAATTTTTCTATGTTTTACACGTGCACAGAATAAATTTTATTTCTTAAGTACTCAATTATTGTATTATTAACGTATGCTTTAAATTTAAAAACGATTTACATAAAAGTGACGTGCAAGAGTGAAAGTTTCCTGGCAGAGTTCCAATTAATTTCACTTTGGAGAAGGCCCCTTACTAGCTTCTTGAAAACGGCCGGGAAAATTGAGGAAATTTACGATTTTCAGTTCTATAACTCGGCCAGTTTTTATCGTAATTAAATGAAACTTTTTGTGTTTACTGTTTTTG
Organism: Trichonephila clavata; assembly: GCA_019973975.1. Classification (NCBI taxonomy): domain Eukaryota; kingdom Metazoa; phylum Arthropoda; class Arachnida; order Araneae; family Nephilidae; genus Trichonephila; species Trichonephila clavata. The sequence continues at coordinate 20,788 of BMAO01034619.1, forward strand.
TGTACTGCATCTTTTCCTAAATATAAGTGGTAGGACTTGGGGACCGTATAAAAATTAAATTTTTGTAACTTTTTTCTAAAGAGGTTTTTTTTGGATCGAAAGCACGTAAAAACATCCCTTACCTTTTTAAAAACATTTTTCAAATTGGAAGTACATGTCTAAACCGAACGGTTCGGGAATTAGCTATTGGGTTACATTAAGGCTGGACACCCTGTATATATATATCTTCAAATTTTCAATCGTTAATAAAATACTCTCTATTCATCCATTCAAAGTAGGAATTGACTTAAATTTCTTTTTTATATTACTTTTTTTTTTAATCAAAGGGAATGAAAACAGTCGAAAAAACAACTTCAGAAAATTCTAGTTTGGCTGAAAACCAGTTTTCAAGACCAACTGACGTCATTGTAAAACTGTGATTTTAAGGATAAATTTCAAGATAAATTAAAAACATTCATTTTTTTTAAATGGTGAATAGCATTGTTACAACAATACAGGAATCAAAATTGGCGTCGAAGAACAATTTTTTATCGTTTTTAATTAATATCGCTTTAACTAATTGCGATATCGAAATTTGGATGGTCAAAATGGATTCCCCAAATCATTTCCCATCGTTTGGAACCTTCGACGCGTTTCTGCGTTCAGCGGTTCGTGAGAAAATAGTCTCAGATAGATATGTTTGTTTACCTTCGGATTTTACTAGTGTATATATTTTGTTTCTTATTAAAAACTAGCAGCATGTGTGGCCTGGCTTTGTCTATTTTTATAAATTTTACCTTCCCTTCTCAATATCAGCACTTTCAAGGCAAAGAGAAAAGTGTCATGGAAGACATAATAAATAGTACAAGAGAATGTATTGATACTGATGACAATATATATATAAAAAAACTTGAAGCGTTTCCCCCATTAACAAATAATTTAAACCAAAAATAAAGGGGAAAACACACACAAAACCTGTCGGGATTTGAGAAGAGCACTTTTCTCAACCCTCTTGTAATGCCAAAAATTGCCATTCGCCAGTGCATTATTATATTTAAAGCACAGTTTCCAGAGTGAGGGGCGAGGACCCTGTTCCACGTGTCACTCCACAGTATGCAAAATAAGTGTTTACATAAAAAGCTGCTTTAATAGTTGATTATGTATACACTTATATTGCATTATTGAAGATTTATAGGACTCAGTTTTTAATGGAATGGTGAATTTAATAGAAATGGTGCCAATTTTTGGAATATTGTCCAAATTAAAACGGATTCATTTCACTGTTGAAACAAAACTATAATTTGACAAATCTTATATTATTTCACCAGGGAAATTTGGTTGTACGTATTACTAATCCTGAAATAGAAACTGTCATGAAAACTGTTATAAGAATAGTGAATTATATTTGAGCACTAGAATTTAAGCACTGACGATTCAGAAGTTTTTATGAAAATGGAAGAATCAATATAGAGACGTTCTTTGCATACAATCGGGTGTGTTGTCTCAGCAGAGTGGAAAAATTTTGGGAAAGTGTATTTTTCTTTGCAAGAATTAATACAAAGCAAGTATGAACACAGAACTGAAAAAATGACGGATGGTGGTGTATATATGTTTTAGCTTTTCTGTGCGGCATCACATCACAGATGTTACTTTTGTGGCCCTGGCAGCCTAGTGTTTATGGTTACGAACTCATGGCCGGCGTGTTGCAAGTTAGAGTCCTAGTGTCACTGATGACCAGCCGTGTAAAGGAGGCTGAGGCATGTTTAATCTGAAAAATCAAAGTTCTCTCGTTCTAAATGATGTGGTAGTTTGGAGAGGGAGGGGGTGCGAGCTCAGGTGTCGTCCACGTCACTTGACCGAGACTCAAAATTACGAGGTTCGTCGCCAATAGTCCTCGTATTGCTTTATAGTGCGACGCCAATATCACTCTAACGACATCACAGAGAAAATTAAAAATCTTAATAGTAACTTACAAGGTGAAAATAAAATAATTTCACCAGATGGACAATAAAGTCTTTCACAAAGTTTTTAAAAATGCACCGGCACCACATAGGTTGCATCCTAACAATGTTTCTTTTTCAGTGAAAGCATTATTTTGAGAAATAATTGTTGTTTTCATCTTTTAGTAATACTTGCTTAAAACTTTCATTTATGCAGAGGTATTTTGATTCGAGATTACGTAACTCAAATTATGCTATTCAACTTCATCTGTCACAACTATTTTCTGAATATTATCCCCAGATGCAGCTATGTACACTTTCATAGACTTTTGAGTTTGTCAGCTATGCATGTATTGGGTGTAGATATACAGGCATAATTTTTTTTCCAATAACTTGCTGCAACAAATGATTTTTCTAGAAACTATGCGATCCTGTTTCACTTTTGGCTACTGCTCTTTTGTACATACCAGAATACTTTCCTCTTTCACACACAGGTTTTTTTATCAGCTTACGAACAGTGCATTAGGTTGCTATAAATTACATTTTTTGATATTTTTTGGTGCCATTGGATTTTATGGCATTTCTGTAAAAAATTTGCAGTTTTGTAATAATTTTATCAACTGAGCCTCCCTGCTTATGTTTAACATGTCACCTTCATTCAAAAAGGTTTAATAACTCCCTTCTTACAATTCTGACATAGGACTCATGTTATTTTCTACTGAAAATTTAAATGATTTTAGTCGCTATAATTCAGTATGAAAACCAATATCATTTGGCAGTCACTAATTAATCATTTCCGCATCATTACAGCAGCATGCTTCTTTAATGATCCAAATGTTCTATCGAAATTCTTGTCCATTACATCAACAAGTGTTTGTCATATATGATACTGAACACTGTCGATTCCCATAATTACCACGCAATTCTAATGTAAATTCAATAATACATCTAAGTTAGGGATATCAATAATTATATCTAATTCTAGGATATACGTATGTCCTTGCTTTTTAAAAAGTGCCAACATATGAGACACATCAATAATGGATTTAGTTTTTAGGAATTATTGACTTTTATTTTAGCTTCCCTACATGCCTGACAAGGTATTTTAAGTATGTTCATTTTTTTTATCAGTAAAAAAATTACATTGCCCTGGGCAAATAGTTTTTAAACATTATAGCCATGTTTAGCAAAAAAGAAAAATTTCCATTCGCCTTTGTTTATGGATGAGAGAGTTCTATTTATATCACGCAAGCTTCTTACCTCCTCTTGAAAACTTGCGCAAACAGTTTGAACTGAAAATACCGCGTTTTTCAAAATGGCGTCAGAGAACAAAACACGATGAAAAAACGTGGTTTTTAAAGTGGCGTCTAGAGACAAAAAACGAGGCTTCTAAAATGGAAAACACAGGAAACATAAATCAGAAATTAAATGCAAATTCCTTCCAAATTTCGGACATTTATACCGATTCTATCAATCCTTCATTCATACAAAAAACAATCATTACTTTCTTACCTTTTATTCAAAAGAAAATCCATTCGTCGAGTTTTTACGAAGAAAAAGTGGTTTCTAAAACTGCTTCTACAAGAAAAACTAAAAAATCGTTCGCTTCTGAAACGCAACAGTGGGGAAAAAATCCGATATGAATGCTATAGGCTGTTGAAATAATGATCTCCATTTCTCTGAAACCCAAATTATTTTCATACTTCGAACATCCATATTGAAATATTTTCAATTGTCCATTCATTGACAAAGCAATCATTTCTTTCGTACGTCTTTCATTCAAAAGAAAACATATCCATTCGTCGAGATAAAAAAACAAACAAAAAAAAACGTGGTTTCCAAAACGGCTTTAAAAAGAAAACAGAAAAACCGTTGCTTCTAAGATGCTATAGTGAGAAAAAGACATCGCCCAAAGTGAATTTTTCAACGCATCTCTTTCTCTCAAAAAAAACTTTCTTTCTGCAGTTGTTTCTTCAACAAAAAAAAAAAAAAAGGGAATATCCACTCATTCTTTCACTTTTAGCTTTCTAGAAAAATCTTTTATACAACCGTCGATGACCATCTAAAGGAAATGACCTCTGTCCAGATTATGAAAAACAAAAAATCCGGTCGAGTAGGGTTGCCATTTCACTAAATTTTGCAGGGTTGCCTTATTGTAAACTTTATCGCCAAAAATTTGGCGACATAAGTGGGTCGTGCTAAGCCTCAACTACTTTCATTACAAGTTTAGTGTAGATGAGTTAGTCACGAATAATTATGGGACAAACAAAAATATTTAGAATTCATTCATCCTTTTCAAATGATGACAATTTTATTCACGTTCTTACATCAGCTACAATGTAATAGTTTTTTTGTTGCCAGATCAGAAAAACTAAATTTATAAAAACAAAGATAATATATGGACAAGTTCTACCGTAAAGCTTACTATGGGGGCGGTACAATCATTAGTACCCTTTTCTTTTTCCGGTTAATGCAAAATCGCCATTGCTTTGAGCTAAAAAATTAACAAGGTATTTTAGAAAAGATACTGAAACAAATACTATAAAATCCTGAATCTGAAATCTACAGATCATCTTCTATCCATATAAAGCAAAAAAGGTTTCAAAAACTTGCATTAAAAGTTTGAAAAACTCGGTTGAATTTCGATGTTTTCCCATAGATTAACATTACACCGGAAGTAAGTGAGGGTTCTACTCAATGTTGTTGTTTATAAAGTAGAACTTGTCCATAAATAGAGCTGCAACCCTAGCATAAAAGTTAAACCTTTACAAAGTACACCAGGGAATGGTGCTGTTCCATAACATTACAGAGCGAACAGCTTTTGCTGGGAACTTTTTGCAACAATTCAGAAAACGTAGCCTGTGCTATAAAATGTAATTTCCTTCGGATTGGAAATGTATCATACTAGTGTCAGATAGTTGATCTTACAGCAAGATTTCAGTATTGAAATTCTTTTCGTCAAAAGTTGATCCAGTTTCAAATGTTTTCTGTCAACGTTTGTACTATTTTTAGTTAACATCTTTTTCCTTTTAGTTTTATTACTTTTGGTTTCCCTATACTTGCCTGTTATAAAATCCCCAGTTATTACATTTATTGACAAATATAATCCAAAAATGATCTATAGTTCTGAAAAGAATTACTTCTTTTAATAAAACCCAAAAGTGATAGAATAAATTTGAATCAAAAATGCAAGCGCAAGTATGAATGAATTATAAACGAAGAATGGGGTTGGGAATTCAATTAAAATTTGTTTGCTGTCATCTTGCATTTTATAAATTAACATTTGAAATAAAAATAAACGATACTTTGTCAAAAGAAAAATATCTAACTATGTGACAACTTTACTTGTATGACAGTAGAATGTAAGCAAGGGGCTTGGTCATGAAAGAAAGATAATCGAAATATAACTCAGTAAAAAATGCATTTAACTAAATTTTTAGCGTATGCATTTGATGGAAAGATTAATACAGCTTTAAAATAAAAGCCAAGAATGGATTTTAATATTTCGTCAATTTCCCACATTTTAAATGTCTATTGTCGTCTTGGTTAGATAGCGCCCCCCCCCCTTCCCCGAAAATCCTCATCTTGCGGACCGCACGATATAGGATGATGAACAAAACTTAAGCAACTGGTTTTTTTATTGTTGCCATAACTCCACAAGAAATCATCCGAGAGCAGAGCCGTCTTAATGCATGGGCCAACTGGGCCCGGGGCCTCAGCCACAATGTGGGCCTCATCTCCTTCTCGGCTCAGCCTTAATAAGATAATGATTAGAATAATTTCAAGTCAACTGTTTTTCCTGGCTTATTCTCCGAAAAACTGGGAATTTTGGACGATATGTCAATTGGCTACATGTGATGATTGTGGTCCATGTATAGACCTAGGCCTACCACCATACACCATAATTACTCACTGAGTCAAAAGGTGGCAGTCGGTCAAACCGGTTTGTGCGATTGTAAGTCATGCACATTTATATGTTTTGGGGTATTGTTTGTAAGAGTATTTGACAGTGTATGCTGCATACTGCCCACTTTTAAGGTCCATAGGTGGGGCCTACATTTGTGTAGGGGCCCAGGGTCTCAAGAAATCTTAAGACGTCCCTGTCCGAGAGACATGAAATTCAGAAACGAGAGACAGCTATTTTGTATATAAACGATGACAAAAGCATTGTTGCGAAAAAAGGAACACAATGCATATAGTACGAAATCAAAAAAAAAAAAAAAGGCTTTATTGAACTTATAGTATCATTACACATGATTGTCTGTCCAAGAGAAAGAACAACAAGCACTCCTTGGGGGAACGGGATATGCTCTAGAGAACGCTGGCCAATCTATTAGAGCAGGGGTCTCCAAACTACGGCCCGAGGGCCACATCCGGCCCGCGGAGAGCTAGCATACTTGAAAACTCTTTTTAGAGAACATATTTTTTATAGCAAATTAAATTTAGTTTACTGAAGTATTCTAATTTTATGTTGAATAATTATTAATATGACATCTACATTGATATGGTCATGGGCTAACTACTCATAACATTGTTGTAGGCTTATTGTTATTGTTATAAGTTGGATAAAGAAACACAGAATTGTAATGAGTAAAGACATGTATAATATGCAGAAAATTTAACTTCAGTATATAATAACTAACAAATTATTGAAATGAATCCAACCAACATTTTAAGTAAAAACATAACTTATAACAAGCATAATGACATATGAAATACTAATGAGATTTATGTAATTGAGATTTTCCACTGACAATAGTTTGTAGTTGTGGACTAATTTTGCTTGTACCAATTATTAAAAGAGATTTAAGATGCTCATCAGTTAATTTTGATCTGTAAACATTTTTTATGTACTTCATTTTTGAGAAGGTCTTCTCACACAAATAAGTAGTACCAAAAACAGAAAACAGCCCACGAGCAAATTTATGCAAATTATCAAATTGTGTCAGTGGAAAACTCTTATAAAATTCCAACAAAGATGAGTTTTGATATTTGTTCTTAATTATATCACTGCACTGTAGATCAATCATTTCCATTTGAAGTTCCGGGGCTAGGATTTCAATGTCAGTATCAAAAGGATCCTGAAAAATCTTAATTTGATTCGCAATGGCATCAAAGTCCGAGAAACGAGTATCAAAATTTATTTTCAAAGCACTCAAAGTTTCGATTGCAAAATCGATAGGAAACTCAGTCTCAGTGGTGTGGCTGAATATTTCACATGTTTTAAAATGTGAAAAACATTTATTTCGTAGTTGTGATTGAAACAGTATCAATTTCTTCCGGAATGATTTGATATTAGTGTATAAATCAGGAAGATGCTGGTTTTCTCCTTGCAATCTCAAATTCAGTTCGTTCACATGTTTTGTCAAATCAACATAGAATGCTAACTTCCACAGCCATGCATTGTTTTGTAATTCAGTAAGAGGGCGATGCTTTTCATTCAAAAAAATTTCGATCACTGCTCGAAGTTCAAAAAAGCACTGAAGGACTTTCCCACAACTAAGCCAACGTACGGCAGTATGATAAGGTAAGTCATTTTCTCCAATCTCTTCAAGGAATTGTTGGTGATTCAGCCCAAAAGATCTGATAAAATTAACAGTTGATATGACTGGTTTCAGAACTTCAGACATATCCAAACATTTTCTGCACAAAGACTGTTGATGAATGATACAATGTAAGACTAATGGTTTTGAACCACCGTCATTTTCTGCAGCCTTTGACACAAGAGCGACCACTCCTTTATCTTTACCCCTCATGTTTTTGCCTCCATCAGTTGTAATACATTTCAAGTTTTTCCATCGAAAGTTCTTTTGATTAATGGCCATTTCAACTCCTTTAAAAATATGTCAACCAGTAGTTGTGCCATGAATACTATACATATCAAGAAGTTCTTCATGCACTTCATAGCTTTTATCTACTCCTCGAATATAAATCAACACCTGAGCAGTATCTGACACATCCGTTGACTCATCATGTCCATTTTCGTCGAACAGTTGAGAGGATATATTTTCAGCGATGTTTTCTACCCTTCGAGCCACAGTGTTTGCTGACATACTGACAGTTTTTAATAAATTTACCTTTTCAGGGTACATTTCTTCGGCTACTGCAATTATGCATTCTTTGATCATTTCTCCATCGGTGAATGGTTTTCCACGTTTTGCAATTTCAAGAGCCACACGAAAGCTGGCACGAGTTGCAGCCTCTTGTTCAGTTTTGAGTTTTGTAAATGAAGATTGCTGCGATTTCAATCTGCGCTTCATAGCTTCGAATTTTTCTGTCCGCAAACTTCCTGTATATTTTGAGTAATTTTGAAAATGTTTTGTTTCATAATGACGTTTAATGTTATATTCCTTGAGAACGGCTATGCTTTCATTGCAAATCAAACATAGCGCCTTGTTACTGGACTCAATTACGAAATACTGAATGTTCCACTGATCTTTGAATTTTCTGCATTCACTATCAATTTTTCGCTTCTTTTCCATACTACTAAATCACACACAAAAGCAACAATTCAAATCAAAATACTGTTACAAAGATGACTTAAACTTAAACACGCACAAACACGTTTTAAGGAGGTACGCACTATTTTATTTCACAACAGTGTCATAGGAACTGACTTGTGGTTGCGCCACTAGGCCTTCTTATATATTCCAATTACTGCCATCTAGAAGTGAGTGGAAGACACCAGAACTTTCTCGAACCAACGAGATTATTCTGTACGTGCTATTAGCGCCATTTGTTAGCGATAGAAGGTACTACCTATTTCCGCTTGTGTCCACCAGATGTCGTGTCACGTTACTCCTCATGGCTCGTACTCTACGACTAATCTAGAAATTACAGATAATAACAGGAAAATTAATAATATGCCGTGTTGCCGTTTTGCGGACTTTAGTCCGATGTGCAGCCTTTTTTAAACGTTGAGTACTTTTTCGGACTTTTTTTTCCATCAGTGGACTATTTCACTTTTTACCACCGGCAACAATGATAATATGGTTTTGCCCCTCGGAACTTACTGGAGTAATCAGTATGGCCCTAAGGCTGGAAAGTTTGGAGACCCCTGTATTAGAGCAAGGGTACTTGACCTTTTGTCTGTTATCATTAACCGTAGCCATTACAAATAGAAAAAGAATATTACTTCGCACACGTATAACATCGACAGCAAAATTGATATATTTGATTTCTTGACAAAGAACTTCCCACCAAATTTTTAATACTTTGTTCTTAAATAAGTGAATTTCTCAGAGCAACAGGCCATGACCGGGCCACTTAAAAAGGCTCGGTAGGCCGCATGCGGCCCGCATATTAAGTATTGTTGCATTAGTGTGATATCTTTACTTTGCAGTAGCTGCTGAACATCAGCAGTCCGCTCTGTGCACTGTCATCTATAAAAACGAAGTCTGGTCCAATAGCACCTCGGTGCAGATGCACATGGGGAAGGATCAATTCCTTACAAAAGCGATCTTCAGTGACAGAACATCTGTCGAAAACAAGGAGCTCAGTCCACCAGTTCAGCATAATGCCTTCCTAGATGACAACTCCAGGAACAACACCACGACGGTCTCTTTCCGTGATGTTACTGGGATGAAACCGTGTCCCCAAGTTCTTTCCAAACCAACTAGTACTGAGAATTGCTTGTGATACTGAAATAGATCTTATCCATACAAAACGATTCCATTGATGAGATGTCCAGATTTTGTGCTCCTTACACCACGCTAATCAGTGCCACCTATGACCAACTTTCAAAGGGATGCAGCATTCAGGACGGCTGGCAAATAGGCTATCTTTTGTGGATGCGTCTGGACACAGCAAACAGCGACATTGTTGCACTACCGCTGTACACTGTTGCAGAGCAATGGCACTTACTGACTGATAGCGGGCTCTTTTCAAATGTTGTACGATATATCGGTCATCCACTGCAGTTGTTTTTCTAGGGCAGCCCCCACCAACCTTCCTGACATCTGTACCTGTGGTTTGGAAGCCTTTCTAAGAGTTCGAATCAACACTTTTGTTGATTTGGAACTCTTCAGCAACACCGGTCAAACTACACCCCTCCTCCAGTTTTTCGATCATTCTTCCACATGCAAAGTCGTAAAGTTGATTTCTACAAGCCAAATTTCATGAAAGAACGCACTTGCACTTGCAACGAATGCCTTTAATTGCGCCTCCGCTCTTCTTTTTATTGCAGTCTTGAGCTGCTCTTGATGACGGCAGTGTTTACGTAGTCAAGTCATATTTGATGCTTTGTTCACATCACCTTTCTACTGAATTGTGTGTTCATTGTACTGATCGTAATAACCCCTGTTCTGCAATTTAACGGCTATCTGCTTAAAATTTACATTGTTGCTAAGTTTTGCACATTTGTGTAGCTGTCATATGTATGTGGCCTGGCAGGGAAAAAAGGTGGAGTACTGTTAAATATTGTGTTGTTTGATTCGTTTTAGTTCCAGCAGATGTCGTTGTGAACATTGTAAATTTGTTTTACTTATTTTATGTTCATTCTAATTACATCTTCAGTTAATAAAGGCTGTGTGTCCAATCACTTCTATGTGCAGTCCTCTATTCAACATTATTTTCCAAGCTCTCCGGGCCTAAATTATTCACGAAAATTTCTAACAATTTTAATTTTGAACATCATTTATAATACATTTCATGACAAGTATTTTCACCCTTCATTTACAAATCTTTAAAAAGTGGTGTCAAATACAGAATAAATTTCTCAAAATAGCATTAAAAAAAACTGACTAATGCACTACTAATGAAAATCAGAAGGAAAGGCATAATTTATTAGAAGCATTAAAAAATTATTAAATTTAAAGTATCATACTAACACATGTTCATGCATCCTCCCATTCCAAATATCCCATAAGATCTTGAGGCATCATTTACAAAAAAGTTAACAGAATTACGGATGAATTAAATTAACTGATATTTTAAGTATTTATGTAAATAATTATCTAATTGATTTATTGTGTTTTATGAGAATATTACTAGTAAATATAAAATGTATTTACAAAAAAGGAAGCATTTACAATCTTTCTATTTTAAACATTAAAAAAATGTACCTAGTCACATTTAGCTGAATGGATAACAACAAAATCCAATTATTTAAGAAAATTAATATGCATAGAAAGATTTTTTTATACAAGTCTGCAATAAAAAAAATTAAAATTAGTCAAAGTCTCCTTTAAATGTATTTGAAAATTTTGGAAATATTTCCTATATTAGAAGTGATATCTACAAATAAAGTGGAAATCCAAACAAGTTTTATATGCATACATACGATAAATAATGAAAGCAATATTCATATATGAATGAAATAATTGTTTGATAAGAAATCTACAAATGATTGAAATACCTAAAAATGGTATTCATGTTTATTTGTAAAAATCAACACAGGTATGTCATAAAAAGTATTAGTCATTTTTAGAGAAAACACAAAATATTCAAAAAATTATAATCAAACACACATAAGGAGGAAAAAATGGCTAAAGAATGCTACAGTTTTATTTTAGATCCATGTCAAATTTCAATTTTGTCACATTAAATGACTCAACATTATAAAAATGTTGCTTTCCTCAAATACCTTCTAATTTTACTTCAAATCTGAAAATGATTCTTCAAATAAGGCACTGAGCAAAAACTCTTAAAATTTCACAAACCCTTCAATGGGTGAAATCATTACAATTGAGTTTTGAAAAATAAATGTTATAAATATCACAGGCCTAAAGTTCTCGCTTATTATGCAAGTGCAAATGTCTTTTTAAAGAACTCCTTGCAGAGAAAGCTTTATTACAGGTATCACAAGTATGAGGCTTTTCCTTAGTATGCACATGTAAATGTGTTTTTAAATTACATCTTTGAGAGAAAGCTTTTTTGCATATTTCACAAATATAAGGTTTTTCCTTGGAGTGAGTACGCAGATGAGCTTTTAAAGTACTACTTTCAGAAAAAGCTTTACAACAAATATCACAAACATGAGGCTTTTCCTTGGTATGAACTTTTAAATGTTTTTTTAAAGCCTCATTTACAGAGAAAGCCTTGTAGCATATTTCACAAACATGAGGCTTTTCATTGGTATGTATACGTAAATGTACATTTAAATTTGATCTTTGAGAGAAAGCCTTGTAGCATATTTCACAAACATAAGGCTTTTCCTTGGTATGCATACGTAAATGCACATTTAAACTACTTCTTAAAGGAAATGCCTTTTTGCATATTTCACAAACATGAGGCTTTTCCTTGGTATGAACACATAAATGATTCTTTAAATCACCATTTAGAGAGATAGCATTGTTGCATATTTCACAAACATGAGGGTTTTCTTTGGTATGTGTACGCAAATGTATATTTAAACTATATCTTTGAAAAAAAGCCTTTTTGCATACTTTACAAACATAAGGCCTTTCATTGGTATGCCTACGTAAATGTTGTTTTAAATCAGCATTTTGAGAGAAAGCTTTGCTGCATATTTCACAAACATGAGGCTTTTCAGTGGTATGCCTACGTTTATGTATATTTAAACCACTATTTCGAAGAAAAGCCTTGTTGCATATTTCACAAACATAAGGCTTTTCATTTGTATGAGTACGTAAATGTACCTTTAAACTCCAAATTTTAGTGAAAGTCTTCTTACATATTTCACAAACATGAGGATTTTCCATGGTATGAATACGAAAATGTGTATTTAAACTATGTTTTTGATAGTAAGCCTTGTTGCATATTTTACAAATATAAGGTTTTTCCTTGGTATGAATACGAAAATGTGCATCTAAATTAGATCTTTGAGTGAAAGCCTTCTGGCATATTTCACAAATATAAGGCTTTTCCTTGGTATGCATACGTAAATGTATAAGTAAATTAGATCTTTGAGAAAATGCCTTTTGGCATGTTTCACAAGTATGAGGTTTTTCTCCAGTATGAATACGAAAATGTGCTTTTAAATTACTTCTTTGTCTGAAAGCCTTGTTACATATCTTACAAATATGAGGTTTTACTTTGGTATGCACACATAAATGTATATTTAAAGAACTCCTATGAAAAAAAGCCTTGTTACATATTTCACAAAAAAGAGGCTTTTTGTTTGACTGAATACTCAAGCAATCCTCTAAGATATCACTTCCTGTGACAGCCATCTTGCTAACTTATAAAATTAGAAATATCTCAGGTGAAGTAACTTAAGCCCTGATTTAATTTAAATCAATGAGAGAAAGACTGGTTGCACTTTGTTTGTGAAAATTAGTTTATAATTATATTATTTTGTACAAGAAGGAATTGTTTTGTTCTTAATGAAATACTGAAAACGGAATTTTTTGCTGTATCTGAAAAGCACTACATAAAATGAAATTCAGCTGAATATCACAATCAGTTTTTAAACATTGAAAACTGAACTCGTAAATTCATTAGATTAAAATGCTTTTCTAGGAAATAATTTATACAAAACAGTTAGGGAGAATCAAACTTTTATGGAAATCATGGCCATTTAAATGAAAAGAAATATATTGACAATTTGTATGCAGAATGTTTTCAATATTTTTCTACAATAGCTAATAATGTATTGTGTTATCTGAGGCAGAAAACGGTAATTTGAAATCAGAAAATTTGAATTCCTAAAAATGTCTTTCTAATTTCCACTCAAGGACATAATTAAAGAGCTTCCTTGTAAAACATAGAAAATACCATGTTTATGTAGTTAGCCTTTTTGTTGAAAAAGTTTTGTTCTTTTTCAAACAGACATCTGGGATATCTTCTCCGCCTCTGATCTTCTTCCTTGTGTTGGTTTTATTTTGGAATTCTGCAGTGGGCTAAAATTCTTCTATTCCTGTAAAAATAAAAATAGCCAGGATTATCAATATTGAAAATAAAAAAAAATAAAAAAACATCAAGAACAAGTAAAATACATAGTTAAATGAAATAGCATCAAAGGCTCTAATTCTCATAGATTTCACAAAATACCATGTTTAACCTTTTAAACGCCGCACTATGATTGAAAGGTAACATAAACTAAATTTTGATAAAAATCGAATTAAAATTGAAACATAAAATCTATAAAAGAAAAAAAAATTTTTTAAAGATTTTTAGCATGTTCAAAAAATGGAACATTGGCGGGTACCATTAAGTTTTTTCGCATGTTTTTTAAGAGTACGACCAATGATATTTAAATTCAAAAATCAGTTATTATAAACATTTTTAAGAAGTAGTATCTTAAGAGGTGTCATTAAACAATTCCCAACGGGGTTTCATCATTCACCCCCCCCCCCGTTGTAGAGGGGAGGGGCATGATACCTGCCAAACAATTGAAATTGCCCTAAAAAAATCTAAAATTAAAATGGGGGGGGGGGCAGGTTCCCCGATGGGTGTCCCCTGTTTGCACGACATCTGAAGTAAACTTTTAAATATAATTCTAAAATAAAGCAGATTAAGTTGAAAATATAATTTATACACAGGAATTTATACATTTCAGAAAATTACAATCACTTATTAGAAACAATAAAGAAAAACATCAGTAGGACAAAGAAATAAACAAATAACCTTCATATCAAAATTCTCAAAGCTATAGTATAATAAAGCAGCAAAAAAATAAATAAATAAAGATTTACCAAAATTTTTTAAAATGAGAAATAAAGACAAAGTATATTATTGTTTTTTTCTTATGTGTTTTTTTATGTCCTAAACTATTTTTATTGTCCATGTACAGCTAGGAAAACATTTCTCAAGTAATCTTTTTTCGCACTTGAGGCATTTTTTCGTTGTGCTTTTCTGACATACAGGAGGTATTTCATCATGATCTATGCTTGCAGAAATTTCGTTTTTGCAACAAACATATACTGGTAGAACAGACTTAAAAGTATCTTCATCGATATCTTCCTTGTCAGGAAATCACCCACTTTCTTCTAGGGGAAACTGACAAATATTAATAGGTTCTTCTCATCTGATTGTGTATAAAAATATTCCAAAGCCTCTTCTACAGTCCGGAATGGCTATGTATGCGTCATCTTATCAGCGTAATGGATATTCACTAACTGACGTAACACAAAATAATATAAAACCTTATTATGCAATGTTCTTCTCCAAATAAGACATAGGCTACATCTAACTATCAACAAACGCACGTGGTAGTAACTTTTGCTGCAGCTGAGAAATTCACTTGAGATTGTCCAGAAACTGTTCAAAGGGGGGCGGGGTAGTTGAGAGAGGGAGCCGAAACAAAAGTCGTCATAAATATTTTCTTCTGACACATACTATAAGTTTTTAGCATTCAGAAATCTTTTCCCACTCTTATGTGAACTGTAAACATAATAACTGCATTGTGTGAAAAAGTATACCTTTACACGCCAATGTTCCATTGTTGGAACATTGAAATTTCAAAACCGATAGTAAAAAAAATAACGATAATTCTTATGATATCTTGCAGTCTATAGTTAAAATGATCATTTTTAGTTACTTTAACCAAATAATAAAAATAATTTTTAAATTTTGAATTTTATATGAATTTTTCCCGATCAAAAGTAGAAAAAAATGCATTATTTAGAATTTTTTCTCAGAGAGACTATTTAATTTAGCAACAATACTTCAATTTCAAAAAATTAATCCATACTTTTTGTCTTCAAAATAATTTTTATGGAACAATATGAATAAAATTGAATTTTTCAGAAAATTTCAAAGTTGATGTTCCAATATTGGAACATTGGCATGTAAAAGGTTAATATTCTTTACCGTACTGTGTACTTACACTATTCAAACATTCATTATCATTCTGAGTTTTCCAAATTATTTTTTTATTAAAAACTTCACTATAACACACAATTTCATTTTCAGGATTACTTTATTTGCCATGTCTTTTTCTAAAGAAAACACTCACTTCCTTTTCCTAAGCTAAATTGACCACATTTGATTTTGCGAAAAATTGTTACCTCATTAAATTTTCAGGATGTAATACTAAAAACTTCTAATTCCATATAAATGAATGTTTAAAGGAGAGTTTTTGATGACAAAAAGCTTATAATTTAAAACAGTGCACAAGATTGAGCACAGGTCTAACTAATTGTAAAATAATATTATCATTGTAATAAGTACAATAATTCAAGATACAATCAGCAAATTTAAACTAATTATATTTTTTAAAAAAACTTTTTGCAGAATTAACTAAAATTTTAAAATTTTGTGAGAAATAAATGGAGTTTTAGCTTCCTTTAAATGTAATTATTTGATTTCTTTATGAGATGATGGTATCACACTAGAGCAGGGGTTTGTAGACCTTTGAGAGAGAACAGCCAAATTAACAGAGAAAAAGAAAAGTATAAAAAATCACTTTTATGCATAAGAGTCACATTTGTGAGAAGAGGGTAAGGTCAAGCCTCCTACTTGCCCAACACACAGGATAAGTGCATCACCATTATGTGGATCTTTATTGGTATCAAGACCCACTCTTACAACCATACAGTAAGAGTGAGATTGCAAGCATTTGACTATGGCCAGTGGTATAGCTAGGTGTCCAAAGGCCCTGGTGCAAAAAAAAAAAAGAAGCAAGTCTTACAGTAGTCCCATATGATGTGTAACATCTGACATGTTATCGTGGTAAATACACAATAGTAACTTAAATCCTGACAAAAATGAATCGGGTATGATTGGAAATAATTTTCGATCAAATAATTATATCTTCAACGAAAATTTTATTTAATTAATACAAGGAGTAATGCAGTTTTTTTTATCAAAAATAATTATTCTTGTTCAATTTGGGGAAGAGCAGAGACACAATAGACTTATGATAACTAAAATATGACACATATACTTGTGATTTCAAAGTATTTAAAAACCGTTGAAAAATAGCATCAACAACAGTACTACTGTTAGTTGTCGAAACACTTCGATTTGTGTTCATTTCGAGCTCGAGTTCATCATCCAAAAAAGCTATGAGCGAACAATTGTAAAGTTATGTGACTGACAAATAGATTTGGTAAAGCAGTAGTTAGGTTGGCCATTGATGTTTGAGAGAAAATTGTGTTCTCTGCACGTGCCTGAAAATCTCTTCTGCGTTGTGTGAGTTGAATGATGTGCAATTTTTTTCGGCTGGACTCCTCCAGTTTTTAATTTTTTGCTCACGATTATTTTGCCAAATATTTTTGCATATATTCTGCTCTGCATATACTCATCTCTAAAAATCACAAAAATTAAATAAGCTTGGTAAATGTTTAAATATTAAAGAAAATCAAATTTACCCAAGTAATTAATTAGTTTTTTTAATCGAGAAAACTTTTTAATCACAATTAAAAATATTTTATTGACAACGACATGAATTAACTTCAAAGTATGAAAAAAATACGCACTAAAATATTTATTCGAATAATTCCATATTACTTACTTGTATTTTTTTAAGAATGATGAACTTTGTCAGACGCTTAAGAGTAAATATAATTATTATTATAGTTTACACATATAAATATAACCTCGGATTTCATACACAATGAGCCCTGAGACTTTTGACAATTGAGCGTAAAAATCGCAAGTTTATCCTGAATGAAGTCTAATAAGACTTGCTGGTATATGCGAAGTGGATTTAGAGTCAAGAAAACGAAAACGAGTTTTTGAAATGCTAAATTTAACAGTATTTAAAAAGGCTGGTGGCTTGATGGCTTTTATAATTGTACCCCGATGTGAGGGTAGCGAAGAGACACCACCTAGCACATTGATTGGTCAAATCAAATAGCGTGCGTTTCCCAGACCTCCTGTTACACATATCCGTCCCTTTTCACGAAATCACTCCTACAAATTTCCAGCAACCGAGAGGAAAGATGTTACACATAAAAAAAAACTGAGGACCCTATCTTGGTTGGGTTTTATCAAGTAAAATTATATTAGTATTTTAAATACACAAAACTATTTTAACATCAACCCTTTATTATGCTCTATAGAACATAGGAAAGCAAAGCTAAATACTACTTATATGTATGTGTATGAGTTTTCTTGTGGGAACTTGAATGATTACCCAGGTTCGATTTGACAAGTGATAGGCAGGAACTGATACAAAAAAATATGTATGAACAGGAAAATATAATACAATATTATAATTATTTTTAAAAAAACACCCTATGCGAAAGAACTAGGGTGGGGGGGAGGACAAAATTACATTAGTTTATTGTAAATACTAGATTACAAAATATTGAAACAGGAAAACAGCTTATTATAAATTACATTGTTATTAAAAATAAAATAACCAAGAAGAAATAGACTCCTGTATAGGTTATCTAAAATGTATGGAAGGATTTTTCATGGAACTTGAAGTTTATTTTCAAGTAGCAGTTAAAAAAAATGAAAAATAATATAAACTTTACTATCAACTGAGAATTGCTCTGATTATGGTTATGTTGCAATCATTTACAGTAGAACGTTGTTCATCCAAACGTTTATTATCCGAAAAGTCAAATATCCGAACCAGTTTTTTTTTTTTTTTTGCACCTTGCAGCGAGAAATCGAAGATGTACAATGGTACAATGAAAAATGATTATTTTTCACAATAAAGGTAAAATCGCGACATTTTGCTTTTGCTTCAAGCATGTTTCCCGCATTGGATGATTTTCAATATTTGTATAGTGTCCGGTTTCATATACTGTGTGGATCGCATTTGGTTTTCAGTTATCTGAACAATTGCGTATCTGAAAAGTGTCCAGTCCCAATTTATTCGAATAACCAGCGTTCAACTGTATATTTATATTTTTAAATGTGGGAGAAATTATTGCAAGTTGTGCTTGCTTGGTGTTCAGTGTCCCAGGGCCCCGGTGCATGGCACCACCTAGTCTACTGGAAGCTACGCCACTGACTGTGGCCACTTGATTGAGTGAGTTGGTGGATGTTAATTCACATTGCACTCTAAAGCAGTATGAAGGTTATTGGTGACAGACTTAGTGGGTCTTCAATGGCGCTAGGGCTTGAACTCAGGAAATGCCTGCAACTAATTTGCGACCATGATCACAACCCTTTAGTTATTGTGGTACTAAGCAAACCTTAAAATTTACTCTGAAACCAAAGCTTTAATGGATGTATTTATAAAACGGCAAACAAAATATAACAGTAGCAGTAAAAAATGCATACTAATGGATAATACAAATGTATTAATATCCATTTTTTCCCTTTTAAGAACAAAAAAATAAAATAGATTTATATTTTCCAGCCATCATTGGACATGAGAAGGATAGAAAATACCTTAAATCATTTTTCTTAAATTGCTCAGATTGGCTTAAATGGATGACATAAACACAGATAAATGAATTAGAAATAATGGTATTATCGCAAGCATATTGGTGACATTGAAAAAAACTGCACAAATTCTAAAAACAGAATAGTTTGACAGAAATACAGAACACATAGTCAAAAAATACAATGTGAGAAAAGTAACTATAAATACGTAATAATAAATAAAAGGAAAAAAAAGCTAATTTTTGTTCCTGCATTTTATTTTTCTATCATTATTTTTTATTATATAGTAACTATTTTATAAATATAATACATAATTTTATTATTTAATAATTCCATAAATCCCACAATAGCATTTTAGTATATTTGAGCTTTCTATTTTAACGAACGGGTTGGGCTTAGAGTGGCTGTTAAAAGAAAAACATGAAATGAAGCACATGGTTGCCAATTCAGCACCTACAACACATGAGCAATCAGGGTTGCATTTGGGCAAGTTATCCTGAAAGTTGGCATAGTGGTGTTAGTAAGAACCAAAAAATTAAAAATACACAGCTAGCTGTTAAAATTGCAAAACCAGGAAGGAATAATCTGACAAGCATCAAAATCACATGAAAGAAAGATGAGATTGGGGTATGCAAAAGATTAGTATTTAAGCACATTTAGATGACACAGAAGGAAGAAGCAACATTTGAAGCACTACATAAAAGAAAAATTGTATAGTGGATTTTTCATTCAGGATGCACTCTATAAAGTTGGAGTTTGCTCAGAATGTCGTGTTATGCCTTGTGTAAATAGACAGGAAAATAAGAGGCAGGTTAGTAGCCTAATGAGAGTGTTGATTATTGTTTCAAGATATCACCCTTTGCACTGGTCAAAATCCAACCACCATTCCAATTCATATGGAATCAATGAGGTGCTGAGGGTCATACTAAACAGCATGCAGGATTTTCCCACCCATTCATGATAATTGCCCGGGAGAACAGACATATTGTTACGTCGGCCCTGCAAAACAGTACAACCACATTGTGGATCATCAGTCAGGAAATAGGCACATTTGAAGTATGCTCATTTTATACTCCTTATGAGTATGATGATGTTATGAGTGAAATGATGTTTAATGCAGTGTAAATTGTCATTATGATGACAATTACCGTGTCCTCCCTTGACAACCCAGCATAGAGAGACGGCAACTCTGGTGTACCAAACAACAAAGTTGAAAATAGGAGCTGCAAAATGTCATCTTTTCAGATGAGTCACAGTTCTGAGTGCAGTATTTTGAAGGTCATATGCATTTCTGGAGACTCCAAGGGGATCACTTGTCGTCTGCCTACACTCGATATCAGCATGGGGACCTGCACCTGGCATAATGGTTTGGGCAGCCATTGGGAACACAGCATGCACATCTCTAATTTGAATTTAATGTAATTTAAATGCAGATAGGAATATTTCTGATATCAAACCTCCAGTGGCTGTGTCCTATCTTCAAGGCCTGCCAAATATCATCCTCCAACAAAATAATGCACATCATGTTTGGACCCTTGATACACAAGGTATTCAATTGTTGTCCTGCCCTTCCATGGTTTCCAGATCTGTCATCCGTTTAAAATACCTGGTCATAGGTTGCCCTTTCCAGCTAATGTGTGGCAGAGACTTGAATAAGTTCAACTCCTTGCGTAAGGGTTGTTTTACCTGGCAGGGGTGGCTGCTGTTTCTACTACTGTTGCACTCCCGTTAACCCCACAAGTGCTTGCAAATTTTACCATTTTGTTTCCATGCCATATTGTTTATGTACAGTAAATATAATTTTTTTTGTAACTTCTTTTTTTCATGGTTTTGCAATTTTAATAGCCAGCAATAGTAGATGCAAGATTAATGGCTCTTTTGAACATAGCTAGATTAATAACTATGATTCAAGTAATGGCAGTTTTGTTATTTGTTTTTCCTGTGACATCTCACCCATTTGATTATTATTCCACAGTTGTCACTAATTCAGAGCAACATATTAAATTTTTATGTTTACATTTCACACAAGATTCATTGCCGCTGTTTTTGTAACAGGAGTTTTGAGCAATATCTGAATGACTGTTTCAACAAATATCTTATTTCTAAATGTCTGTTGCAAATTTAATTCACTTTTATAATGTTTGTTTTAAAAACAAATTGCAATATTTTCAGGTATCTTTTTCTAAAATATAGTTCCCCAAAATTAAACTATTTAAATACAGAATTGTTTTATTCTGTAAATTTTTATTCAACAGAAAACAAAGTCAAATGGTTGTTTTGCATAATTTTTAGTCTTCCTTAAGTTAAATATTTTCATTCATTTTGAGCATTTGCTTATCAAACTGATTAACTTTTACATAATTTTTTTAAAATTGTATAAAGACAGATCCTTTAAACATGTCGCTCAGTTGTTAGCAATTATTTTCAAAAATTTTATCTTCGTTTACCACCATGCTCATTGTTCTCAAATTATTATCAACAACTTGGTGCTCTTTTTCTTCAAATCATCTCAGAAACTTTTCTTAGAATGTATCATATTTCAAAAATGGATTGTGGAAGGAAAACTATTCTATACAGTATATCCTTATGGGTTGAATACCATGCTTTTGGAAAAAAATGTTTTACAATGCATTCAACATAAAGATAAGGTACATTTTCAGAACTATGATATTTTAAAAATAGAAAAGGAATTAAAAGAGACAAAAGAAGCAGAATATGTAGAGAAACAAATGATTTAGTTTTTAAAACTTCTGAACTATGTTGCAATTTTAAAAAATATTTAATATTAAATAAAAAAAAAAATTTTTATGTTCGGCATGACAGAGAGAAATAAGGCTTCCAATGAAGTAATAATTTTAAAGAATGTCAAGCTTAATGATGTGATAAACTCGATGTAATAGAAAATGAAAATATTAAATGTTCAACTGGAAATTGTACCTACTATCTTTTCACAAATAAATCTTAATTCATTTTTACAGAGCTCAAAAGAAAATTTTAAAAAGTAAATTAAATAATGGCACATCACACAGAAAAGTTTTCTTTGTTGCATATTACACAACATATTTCACAAATATATGGCTATAGAGATTCTTAGTATTCTGTAACATTTCTGGCAATGAGAAAGCAGATTGGCTTGCTAAAGAGGGATCTCTCATGTCCCAACCTGACTCTCCCTTGCCGCTGTGTAACATCAAAAGAATCATTTACAGTAAACTGCAAATTAATAGTCTCCCTGTATGGTGAAGCAGCTATAGGTAAAAGGTGGAATATCTTGCTTAACAAAAGTAGTAGAGTTCCCAGTTCCCTGCCTCAATCTGTTTGAGTAGGGTGCTTTCATTTTCTTACTGGACATGACTACTTGCAAAGGCATTTATATCACATTAAAGTAAAGGATTCTGCTTGGTGCCCTCTGTGCGACCAAAGTGAAATGCACTGTGACCACCTCAGACACTGCCCTATTGTCTTAAAGTTTTTTTGCAGACAACTCTACAGAGACAAATTTTAATTCTTTTTATGTTTGGTCATCATTTTATTAGGCTGCTCATCGACTCATGGCAGAGATGCCGAAGACGGGCATAGGATTGAAAAAAAGTTTCTTTTCATAAAAGGGATATAAATGTAATCCAAACAAAAAAGACAAATAGAAATATCTCATGTCAAGAAGATTACAAGCAACAACAAGAAAAGGGTGCAACTTTCTTATTTCTGAAGTGATCATTTACTTTAAAAATTCCCTTTTGAGGATATCTTTTTTATAACACTTTAACCGCACAAAAAACCTGTTGGATTTCTCCATTTCAAGAAAGAAATTGTTTCATTTTTGTCATCAAAAATAAGCTACGTTTGTGGGTATATATATAGGTTCCCTTCATTAAATATTGATTACATTAAAAAGAAAATGTATTCTACCAGGACAGATTCTAGGGTTTCCGCCACCTGTGTGCAAAAAAACATAATAGGCTACCTCTCTAGAGAATTTTTCATATTTTGACTAATACTTAAAAGTTATAAACTCATCTAGCTGA
This sequence comes from Trichonephila clavata, assembly GCA_019973975.1. NCBI lineage: Eukaryota > Metazoa > Arthropoda > Arachnida > Araneae > Nephilidae > Trichonephila > Trichonephila clavata. Next base: position 43,922 of record BMAO01034619.1, read on the forward strand.
ATAAGACTAAAAAGTAAAACATTAACATAAATACAAAAGTCGCTTCGTTTCTCTTATTGTTTTTCTTAATTGTAAGGGTATTATTAAATTTACAACTTCTAATTTCTCCAAGTGCATAGTGAATTTAAACACTCCTATGTCTCATGTAATGTCAACCGTATTAGATATTCTTGTAAAGCAACTTCTGCAAAAATCACTTTTGCTACGCCTTTGTTAAGTATCGATCCACAATGACGCTGAAAAGCAAGAGCCTTTTCTTTTGCGGTATTGCCGCGAATTTTACTATAACGAAGAATGTTTGTTAAGTATAGACATTAATGGACCAACAAACACTTTGTGGTATGCTTATCGAGAAATCGATAAAATAGCATCAATAATTAGTGATTTTTCAATAATTATTTAAAATTCAGTATAATTCGATTCATAATGTTTTATTTAGAGAAAATTGTAAAGAGATTTATCCGCCCATTATTTCTATCGAAACCCTAATATCAAATTACTTTTAATATTAAAAACATTACGTAATATAAACAATAACTGAGAAAAAATAGCCTTAATCGTACAGAAAAAATAAATATATAAATTTAAATACCAAGATCAAATGACGAGATAGGCAATCATAGTGGAATCTTACATGAGCACTCCGAAAAATGTACTTCAACTGTTTAATGAAAAGTTTTGGAAAAACGATTTTTGTAAAGGTCTATGTTATATAAAAACAAAAGTAGTTCAGTTCAGTTCAGTACAGTGATAACAGATAGTGACGATAGTGACAGATAAAAGGGAAAAAAAGGCCGGACAAGTAATGCGCAATTTTGTTGGCAGCACCTATTCCTATAATCTACAAACAAGGATGGGTTACTTTGATATTTTTGGCCTCTTTTTGAAAATCGCCAAGTTCATCGTTAGCTTAATTGAACCTACTAAAATCATTCTTGCTATAGCGCTCGTACTGAAAGGTTCGTATATGAAATTCTAGCGGGGAGATTTATTGATTAGGTATTTTATAACTTTGAATTATAATGTTTGATTGTTACATTTTTTTGCAGTTTTTATATTGTATCAATTTCCTGTTAAGTTTTCCATCATTTTAACATATTTACTGATTTATGGAATTTCTAACTTATGTGAACAACTAAAAACTTTGATTCATAATTTTGAATTATTATTTTACTCTTTTTATATTGTATTTTTATTTTATTTTGTGCTTTGATTTGATGTAATTAACATTTTCCGTTCATCGACTTTCTAGCTTCTGCCGTGTAAAAGCTCGATTCTCCGATCACGTGAATGTAAAAATTTTATGCTTTGATTATTTATAATGTTTTAATAATACGTTTTAAAATTTCCAGGTATTTACCGTTGTAGTAGATTCATTATTTTTTAGTCCCTGCTGGGTGATTGCCCCCTTGGCGGATCTCGTGAGTGTAAAACTTTTTCTTGTCGTTAAATCGAAAGTTCTATTGATTGTTATGAAAAATTAGCGTAAATATATGAGGTAAATTGTTTGGCTAAATTTTTAAATGATTGTGAGAATAATAATAGAAAATATCAAATTTTCTGGAGGTGTTCTTGTAAAAGAAGGGTCCCTGCTAGGATCCAACCAAAGGTAATAACACTATTCTTAATAAGAAAATACATTTATTTAATTAAAGTAAGAAAAAAATCATTATTGGAATGTATTATCTATTGCAAAAAATTTTATACGAATCACATGTAAAGATCTACACAATATGTTGAGATTTAACTTCCTTACCTTTTCCATATCATGAGTAAAATTGTAGATTTAGATATTTAACACATTTGCTAACATGTGAAGCTTCCTAGACATATAAAAGAAAAACTAGTTGTATAGAAATATCGAAGATTCTATATTCTAATTATTAATGGAATATCTCTCTCTCTCTCTTGGTAGAATCACTCTTTATAAAGACTATTAAGGGATCAGTATAATATATTTTTCAAAGCATAATCAAGCATTTCAACTGGTTATAAAACTTCTATAGAGTTCATTAAAGCTAATCTTGAAGTGGGTATTGAAAAATCTTCAGTATTAGAATATGTATTCGGTTAATAGAAGTTTAATTGTACTTGACTAATAAGGAATGCTTTACTCTGTTGCTCATGTTATTATTAATAAATTAAATACAGGAAATATGTATTGTGTTTCAACATTCTGAGAGAAAGGGTGCCCAGTTAAAAATTAATTGCATTACGCCTTCAATGCACTTGGAAGAAATGATTAAATGATCTTGTTTTCCAATTTTGAAATGCGAAGGGAAATTTCTCTAGTAGCTCATTTGGAAGGAATAAGTTCAATCAGATGTAAACAAATAATGGAAAATTTTAAAATTGCATCGACTGATAAAAAGCCTGCTTTCAATAAATATTTTGATGATAATTATTGTAATTCAGCCTACTAATAGTATAAGTCACATCATCTACTTCTGCATGCCAATACTGATAAAAATATATATTGTTAATCTATATTCACAATACATGAATGTCCAATTATTTTAAAATGAAAATTTAACTGTCAAGCAGATAGTTTGTTGAAAATACAGCATGATACATATTTAGCACATTATAGAATTTTAAATGGTACTCTCCCCAGTTTATATCCTCACAACCTATTTCCATTTCAAAATGAATTGAAGATTCCTGACAGATATTTATGACCAGGCAACAAATTCTTGGTTTGTAAAATTGCGGACTAATGGAGATGTATTTTATGTTGTTAAAAAGATTATGGTAGCATTTCAGAAAGAGGCTATATGTGTGTGTGATCAATGCCATTACAGGTGTGTAAAATTATCATGTTCGGCTTGGTATACATGTGAATGCTCAGATAATCATGCACCATGTAAACATATTAAGTTCATTCTTAAATTGTTTGAGAGATTCCATGTTGTTGAAAATGTTGAATATACTTCTTTCCATATCTCAGATAGAAAGTGTGGTATGGGGTCTTCCGCCAAAGAAATATGTAATGACATAAGAAAAACCAGGAGACTGAACTTCTACTTGTAGTATTAAATTGTTTATTGCAAGGTAAAATAGTTCAGGAACAATTGTCTCAACATGCAAATCCGTAAATTTTAAGCAATTCTTTCAATCTTCGTACAGATCTTGGGTAATATTATCCTACACACGAAAAAAAAAGTTTATGAGATTTTCTTCATAAATGACAAAGTTATTAAATATTAAAATTTTGAGTATTTTTTGAAAAATCGTTAAAAAAAAGTTTTCGACATTTTATTTTTTAAATGACTGATTCTAAAAGAGCAAATTATGAGCTGTTTTAGTACGGAATGTCGATTCATTTAAACAAAAAAAATTCATGTGCGTCGATTTAGACATTATTTTCATAAAAACGCATCTATTTTGACTTATTTAAAAAAAATCGTAAGAAATACAAATATTATTATTTTGTAAAAAACATTATACCGTATCGGGACGAAATAAATGATCTTTCCGATTCTATAGTTATTTTTTGTCTGAGCTTCATAGATTAAAGTTAGAATTTCTATAATACTCCATCTCAGTTTAACTTGGCAGCGTTGAGAAAGGTATACAATGTACCAATCTACTTGAAAAATAGCTCTATTTTTTTTTTTTTTGAATTTAAATCCAAGAAAATAGATAGAAATTTGTAAAAAAAAAAAATTGCATACGTTTTAGAATTATTTTTACGTCGTAGAGATGTAATTATTTTTTAGACAAAGTTAATTAATACAGTCAATAGCGCAACGTTATGAAATTCCAGTTTGGCTGAAAACCGATTTTCGACGCCAACTTTTGTCATTGTTGTAACAATAACATTATTACAACAATGCAGATATATCCAAGTTGGCACCCAAAACTAGTTTAACGTTTTTAATTAATATCTTTTTAATTAATTTTAATATTGGAATATAAATGGTCAAAACATGCATTGTCATCCAAACTAAACGTGTATACAAAATTTCAGCTCAATGGGAGGATGATATCAGCTTCAAACTTGAGTTGCAAGATTCCACCCGAACAAATTACATACATGCATACATTGTAAGTTAAATAAAAGCTTTTAAAAAAGGATAATGACATTGATTTTAATAATAAAATTTAATTGGAAAAATTATCGAATTTACTGCATTGGTATTCATTTTTTAATAAATTTTTAAAAAATAGTATGCAAGGGTTTATAACACTTAAGCCAATTGAATTTGACTGTTAAATCCCTATTCTAGATGTGTTGTGGTGTGGAAGTACAAAGAAGAGTTACCACACACACGCACATCTTCAGTATCGCAAACAATATAACATTTATAATCTTTAAATATTGATTAAAATATTATAAACTTGAAACAAGTGTACAAAATGTCAATGAAATTATCTAACAATTTATTAATTGATTGATGTTAATAGTAACTGTCAACGATTGCAATAGTAAATTATATGATTAAATGCATCCTTGTGAAATTGGCATATTTTAAAGTTAAAAAAATTATTTAGGACAAATTCAGAGCAAATGTATGTAAAATCTTATGTGCTATCTTCTTAAATAAAAAAAATTCTTCCAAAAACTTAAAGTTGCTTATAAAAATTGAGAATGCATACTTAATTTGAACCATGCGAAATTATTGAAGCAATAAAATCTAAGGTAAAAAAAAATGTTTTCATCACAAAAGTTCCAAAAACAAAACATGATCAAGAAAAATGCATAATTTTTTTTGTTGAAATAAGTTTTTTATTTTTTCTAATTTTATTTGCATATCTGCATATATTGAATACTAATTTTAACAAGCAAAAATTAAAATATAATTAAAGTAAATAGTCAAAAAACTGTTTATAGTTATAATGGAAAATAGTTTTACAGTAAAATTATAAAATAAGATAAAAACATAACATATATAGAACATATTAAAAGTAAATTTATAGTAAAGAAAATACAGTATGTGTAATAATGAATAACATATAACTACTTAAAATAATAAGCTTATTTATTCAATACTGTTCTCAAAAATTTCTATGATTTTCTATTCTATGTTTGAATAACAGGGTTTCCTAAATTATAAAAATATCAACTTCTTTAAAATATAAAACTAGAAATTTTCTTTTAGAAAGAAAAGAGTAATGTCTACTAGAGTTGTTCTTTTAGCGTGTATACTTATATGCTTGCAAATTTCTAATATTTGAATACCTCTTACTACTTTAAAAACAGTCTTCAAAGACTGTTTCAAAATTTCTAATGCAAAATTATGCCGAAACTAATACTAAAAATTAATATTTTTGATGCAATCTTTAAAAAGAAAAAAATTATTTTTTGGACTATTTAACATAGCGGAGGAATTGTGGTAACACTAATTTCCAACACTCAAATACGTCATGGCTTGTGACGTAAGCAAAAGTACTAAGTTGTAATAAACGGCGGCCCCCATTTAAAAGAAACTCGCTTTATTTGGCTATCTTGGCGCATTTTCTTAAGTTTACAATACCGAGAGCGCGCATCATGGGGACCATTTCTTGGTCAGACCTCGTGTGGTTAGTAGGTAAGTGGAATAGCACGTGTTTTCACTGAAATAGTTTTTGCCATCACGAATTTTGGGTCTTCGTTAAGCATGGCATTGGCAATGAGCAACGTTGTAGTTAAATTTCAACTTTTTTAAAATCATAAATTAACGTGGGGTTTTTCAAATAAAAAAAAAAGTGGTAACCCAGGTATTGCTAACCAGTACTTTTTTTTCGCATTGTTTAGAGAACAAGACATTTTTCGAAATTTTTTAATGAAGAATGGCTTGTTAAAAGATAAATTGAACTGTGCAAAATGCATGGAACCATGCAGCTTAATTAAGCGAAAAAAATCATCAAATGGAAGCATTTGGAGGTGTAAGAATTGCCGAGCAGAAAAATCGTTAAGGATAGGTTCTTGGTTCTCCTTCAGCAAATTAAATTTGCAGGAAATTTTACTTTTAACATAGCACTTAATTTCAGACACAAAAACTTGCGATATCGAGCGGGATTTTGGCTTTTCTTCTGCAACTTTAGCAGACTGGCGTCAATTCGTACATGAACAAGTTTTAGATCATGTAGAATTGACATCAAGCAAAATTGCTGGGGTCGTCCCTCACTCTGGAAACTGTGCATTAAATATAATTGCACAGGCTAATGGTTTCACAACTTCCAATTTTTAGCTTTTGGAAAAGAGCATCAATTCTGCTTCCGGAGAAAACCAGATTTTTGGAAACGGGGTTTCCTCGGCAACCCTGTTTTCAAAACATTGTCTTTGGCGTCCTTGAGGCCGCGGTGGCCGAGTGGTCTAGGCATCGGATCATGGCTAGCGTGTCATGAGTTCGATCCTAGTACCACTAAAGATCCGCCGTGTAGGGGAGCGATGCACGTTAAAGCTGTCGAGAGCTCAAATGTCCCCCCGTTGGTGTGGTGTGGTAGTTAGGAGAGGGGGTGTCAGCTCAGGTGTCGTCCGCGTCACTTGACCATGGTTCAAAATTACGCGGACCGTCGCCAAAAGCCCTCGTGTTGCTAATCAGTGCGACGTTAATATTCTCTCACTCACTTGGCGCCTCAATACATTTGCGCCAAATTGGATGGGTGGGCGATACTAAAGCTGTTCCAAAATTTCCAGGTATTTACCATTGTAGTAGATTCATTATTTTTTTAGTTCCTGCTGGGTGATTGCCACCTTGGCGGATCTCGTGAGTGTAAAACTTTTCCTTGTCGTTAAATCGAAAGTTCTATTGATTGTTATGAAAAATTAGCGTGAGGTAAATTGTTTGGCTAAATTTGTAAATGATTGTGAGAATAATAATAGAAAATATAAATATTCTGGAGGTGTTCTTATAAAAGAAGGGTGCCCTGCTAGGATCCAACCAAAGGTAATAACACTATTCTTAATAAGAAAATACATTTATTTAATTAAAGTAAGAAAAAAATCATTATTGGAATGTATTATCTATTGCAAAAAATTTTATACGAATCACATGTAAAGATCTACACAATATGTTGAGATTTAACTTTCCCTTAACCTTTTCCATATCATGAGTAAAATTGTAGATTTAGATATTTAACACATTTGCTAACATGTGAAGCTTCCTAGACATATAAAAGAAAAACTAGTTGTATAGAAATATCGAAAAGATTCTATATTCCAATTATTAATGGAATATCTCTATCTCTCTCTTGGTAGAATCACTCTTTATAAAGACTATTAAGGGATCAGTATAATATATTTTTCAAAGCATAATCAAGCATTTCAACTGGTTTATAAAACTTCTATAAGAGTTCATTAAAGCTAATCTTGAAGTGGGTATTGAAAAATCTTCAGTATTAGAATATGTATTCGGTTAATAGAAGTTTAATTGTACTTGACTAATAAGGAATGCTTTACTCTGTTGCTCATGTTATTATTAATAAATTAAATACAGGAAATATGTATTGTGTTTCAACATTCTGAGAGAAAGGGTGCCCAGTTAAAAATTAATTGCATTACGCCTTCAATGCACTTGGAAGAAATGATTAAATGATCTTGTTTTCCAATTTTGAAATGCGAAGGGAAATTTCTCTAGTAGCTCATTTGGAAGGAATAAGTTCAATCAGATGTAAACAAATAATGGAAAATTTTAAAATTGCATCGACTGATAAAAAGCCTGCTTTCAATAAATATTTTGATGATAATTATTGTAATTCAGCCTACTAATAGTATAAGTCACATCATCTACTTCTGCATCCAATACTGATAAAAATATATATTGTTAATCTATATTCACAATACATGAATGTCCAATTATTTTAAAATGAAAATTTAACTGTCAAGCAGATAGTTTGTTGAAAATACAGCATGACACATATTTAGCACATTATAGAATTTTAAATGGTACTCTCCCCAGTTTATATCCTCACAACCTATTTCTATTTCAAAATGAATTGAAGATTCCTGACAGATATTTATGACCAGGCAACAAATTCTTGGTTTGTAAAATTGCGGACTAATGGAGATGTATTTTATGTTGTTAAAAAGATTATGGTAGCATTTCAGAAAGAGGCTATGTGTGTGTGTGATCAATGCCATTACAGGTGTGTAAAATTATCGTGTTCGGCTTGGTATACATGTGAATGCCCAGATAATCATGCACCATGTAAACATATTAAGTTCATTCTTAAATTGTTTGAGAGATTCCATGTTGTTGAAAAATGTTGAATATACTTCTT
>BMAO01034620.1:0-20328 GCA_019973975.1 Trichonephila clavata
GTTTCTTTTTCAAATTTTAAGATAATTAATAATGCATATTTTCTGTTGTTTATTTCACTTTAAATTTATTTTAAGTATTATTTATTTGGCATATTTTTTAATAGCATTGCAATGCTGTTTTAAGTTTGATAAAACAATATTTATTTAAATAAGAAATTTAAGTTTTTTTTTTCATGTTTGATATTTGAATATTGATTATGACTAATATTAGTAATTGCAAATTTTGATTTGTGTTGAAATTTTTTTCATATTTGATTTTGAACATTGATTATTTAGTAACTGCAAATTTTTTGATTTGTGTTGATTTTTAATTTTATATTTTTGGTATTTTTGTTTTGTACTTCAAAATTTTTAAGAATTATCTAAAATTTTAATTTTATATGATTCTCAGATCGGGCTTTAAAATGAAACTAATAATCAACCCAATTTAGCTGTAAATAGTAATACGAATCAAATTCCCAGTGAACCCTTTTTAATTGCATTGACCCCGAAAATGGAATGAGAATAGAAGCGTGGTTAGAGTATTTTAATAATGCCTGCAAAATTAGTAATAAAGACAATGATTGGAAAATGCTGAATATCTCTAAATACCTTAAAGGCTCTGCTCTAACCCATTATATTAATTCTTGCCTTAATATTTCTAATTTTGATGATCTGTGCAATATCCTTATTGAAAATTTCTTAAAACCGAACATAGTAAATTTGTCAGATTTTTCTCAACACCAGCTAAGATATAATTTAGATGAATATTTTCACCAGAAACTAAATTGTGGTAGACAATTAGGTCTATCTCCCCAACTCATTTTGGAAGGACTGACTGATGGAATGCCCACCAATATTAAACAATTAATGACCATTAACCTTCCCACCTCACCTACAGAATGGCTCAAGGTAGCTAGCCGCCTAATGAAAACACAAGCAACTAAACCAGAACCAAATAGTTATAGACCAACACAAAATGCTTGCAGACCTCCAAATAACTCTTTCAGACCAAATTTTCAAAATTTTAACAGAATGCGTCCCCAACATCTCCCAAATCATCAGGCTCACAATTTTGTCAATCGAGGATTTAGACCCAACCACCACACACATTTTCAAAATGGAATGCCACCAACACCATGTAGTTTTTGTACTCGACAAGGCATTCTCAATGCTTATCATTGGAAGCAGCAATGTCCATTTAATCAAACCAAATTAAGACAAACCCCATGTAATTGTGACTCATTGTTGGCTACTAACACTGCTTCTCAGAGCTCGGGGAACCCTGTTAGTAATCAACAAATCCCAAACCAGAGACAACAACCTTCTACTGAGGCCCCTGGCCCAGCATATTTACAATTAAAAGTGTCCGGACACGTCTCACCATTGCCAAGCCTAGCTAACTTGAACAATTTACCTTTTACAGGAAAAATAATGTAAATATTGTTATTGACACTGGATCCACCTTATCTTTAATTTCTGCAGATATTGTAAATAAACTTAAATTAACAAAACAAAGAACTAGGCCTATATATATTAATCAAGCCCATGGCAATTTTCAATTAAATCAACTATGCAAAACTTTCCTAAGAATAGGACAAATTGAACGAAATATAAATCTGTATATTATTAATAGTAGTTTACCTTATATTATCCTAGGACTACCAGAGTGTAGCCAATATAAATTTATGATTGATTGTGAACATAACCAATTGTTACAAAAAGGACAAATTATTGTAAATAACTCTAGCAAAATCAACAAACAAATGTCTTTACACATACAGGAAAATGTAAACAAACCTAAACCTAATCAGGAAGATTTAGTCAGTACCTCAGAGGAAATTTTTTCACCTCTGATTGTCAAAGAACTATCTCCTAACCTGGTGCAACTTATTTCAGAATACTCCCATGTTTTTTCAAAAAATAAATATGATGTAGGTAAAATAAGAATGGAACCCCCTAGAATTAATTTAACATCAGATCTCCCAATTTCTCAGAGAGCATACAGAACATCAGCTACTTCAGAAGCTGAGATTACTAAACAAATTCAAAATTTACTAGCTGCAGGTTTAATTAAGGAATCAACTAGTTGTTATTCTTCCCCTGTTACTTTGGCTTATAAAAGAGATGAAAAACAAAAAACAAGACTATGCATTGACTACAGAAAACTGAATGCAATTTGTAAAACAGATGCAGAACCCTTACCTCGAATAGACTCCCTGCTAGATAAATTAAATAATGCTAAAATTTTTTCTACTCTTGACCTTGCAAGTGGTTACTGGCACATTCCTCTTCACGATAAAGATAAAGAAAAATGAGCTTTTATTACAATTGAAGGTTTATATGAATTTCAAGTTCTCCCTTTTGGTTTTCGAAATGCCCCTGCAATTTTTAATCGCATTATTCGTAAAATTCTAACTAAACATAAATGTTCAAATTTTGCTTGTCACTATTTTGATGATATAGTTAATTTTTCAAATTCTTTAGAGGAGCACTATGCTCATTTAAGAAAAGTATTCAAAATTTGTGAGGAGGAAAACATTAAACTAAAATTCTCAAAATGTGTTTTTGCAAAAAATAAAATAAATTTTTTAGGCTATGAAATTAAAGAAGGTTGCATTACACCAGATAATCAAAATATTGAAACTATTAAAAAATTACAGCCCCCTAAAAATGTAAAACAACTTCAAAGTTTTCTTGGTTCTGTAAATGTTTATAACAAATTCATTGATTCATATGCTAAAATTAGAGAACCTTTAAATCAACTCTTAAAGAAAGATAAACAATGGAATTGGACTGCTGAATGTCAAACAGCCTTTGAATTGTTAAAAAATAAATTAGCAACTAAACCTGTATTACAATTATATGATCCTAAATTACCTCTTCATGTGTTCTGTGATGCTTCTCAAAGTGCAATTGGTGCAGTTTTAAAACAGCCAGATAATTATGGTACTCTTCACCCAATATCTTATCATTCTAGAACTTTACGTGACTATGAAAAAAATTATTGTATCACAGAATTGGAATGTTTGGCCATAGTAGATGCTCTTGATAAGTTTTATTATTATTTACATGGTAAAAAATTCATAATCCACACTGATCATGCTGCTCTTGTTTGGCTTAAAAATGTGAAAAATTTAAGGGGTAGGTTATTTCGTTGGTCTTTAAAATTAAGCATGTTTGATTATGAAGTAAAATATTTAAAAGGGACTAATAATGTTGAAGCTGACATGTTGTCGAGACATCCTATTGCTCAATATATCCAGCACTCTGTACATTTACTTGAATTAGATGAGATAAAAACATATCAAAATTTAGACAATGTAAATGGTCCTAAATATAAGAAAGTTGATGATGTCATTGTCCTTAAAAAGAAAAATCTGTTTAAAATTGTTGTACCTTTTTCATTAAGAAGAAAAATTTTGCAAAATGCTCATGAACAATTTGGACACCCAGGTACTCAAAAAATGATAAATTTAATTACTCCTCAATACTACTGGCCTCATATTAACTTAGATATTTCAAAATTTGTTAAACATTGTGATGTATGTCAATTAAATAAGAAGAAAAGGCAAAAAAGATTTGGCCTTTTACAGGCTGTACCTCCCACAGATCAACCTTTTGAGTGTATCTCTGTTGATACTGTTGGTGGATTTAATTATTATAATTCTACTAAAAAATTTCTCCACTTAATAATAGATCATGCAACTCGCTATGTTTGGGCTTTTCCTTCCAAAAGTGAAACAACAGAAACATATACAAATTGTTTGAAACAACTTTTCCAAATTCAAATACCCAGTAAATTGTTAACTGATAGAAATGGTGCTTTTACCTCATCTAGATTTAAACGCTTTTTAAGAAATTATAGTGTGAAACATTTATTAACTACTTCTCATCATCCTCAGACAAATGGAAAATGTGAACGTGTTAATCAGTCTATTGTAACTAAATTAAGATGTAAAGTAAATTCTTCTCCTACCAAAATTCCATGGACTAAACTTTTAGAACAAGTAATTAATGAATATAATTTAACACCTCACTCAGTCACAAAATTCCCTCCTGCATATTTGTTCTTTGGCAGTTTACCATATACACCTCCATTAGCTCAAAATCAATTTTACCCTCCAGTTGAAGAAGCCAGAAAATTAGCAAAAGAAAACACTATTAAATATCATGAGAAAAACAAAATTAAATATGATGCTCGTTTCATTGATTCTCCCTTTGAACCTGGTGACATTGTAATGTATGAAGAATTTAATTATCCAAATCGTAGAAAATTATCCCCAGTTTTTTTCCGGCCCCTATGAAATAGTACAAAAATTGTCAGATGTAAATTATGAAATAACCAAACCCAATGCTTTAACCAAGAAAACCTACTGAAATTGTTCACGTGTCAAAATTGAGAACTTATTATCCTCCTGAAGAATTAAAATTAAGTCACGAATGATAATCATTTTAATAACCAAAAAATTCACACACAGCTACACAAAACCAGACCATTGTCCTTTTACCCCTCTTAGGTGGACCCCCTTCTTTCCACTCTTAGGATAATTTTTCTTTTTTTAAAAAAATGTTGTTGTGAAATATCACAATGAGAAATGAATACAGATCTTATAAATGTGCGAAACATGGGTCCACCTTCCAATCCAGTTCAAATTTTTTCCTGTTTACATCTCAGTATTCTGTTTCAGTTTTGGAGAAGTGTGGACTCTTGGATGGAAACAGGGAAGAGTTTGAATTAAATTCCCCTTCCTTAATAGTCTAATATACTGAGATTATTAAGTTTACTTTTAGACAAAGTCTATTATTTTATTTTGAAACAAACTTAGATGTTCCTTTGATGTTTGTCCTTGATGGTATTTTATACTACAATTATGTTTTTGAATCTTATTTTTGTTTACATTCCATTTCAAGTGTTTATTGTTTTTATTTTTGATATAGTGTACTTTATGATGCAACGTTTATAGTGGTAACCAGTATTACTTCAACCACTCAAGAAAAAGTGAACATTTTGAACTTTGATACAATTTGAACTTCCATGCATTTTGAACTTTGCTACATTTTGAATTTTATTACATTTCTGAATTTAATACACTTTGAATTTTAATACATTTTGAAGGTTATTTATGGGTACCCATATTTTACAGTTATATTAGTGTATATTTGTTATCATATTTTATTTCTGTGTTGGAGTTTTTATGTCTGCTGGTTGGTGTGAAGGAAAATTTTTAATAATAATATTTAATTTAAAATTTAATATCTCTGTAAGGTACTTGTGTGTGTCAAGGGCCCTGGCGCATACACGCGTCTTACGGAGGGGGGAAAAATGTAATGACTTCTTCTAATTCTCCTTAACTGTACCCCGTGAAATTATTTTCTAGTTCTTTCGCCTCTGACTGTTATAATCTTAATCTAATTATACGACCGCGTAATCTTAATCTTAATCTAATTGCTCCCGCTCATTTGCAGCCAATCACGACTCCTGTTATAAAAGAGTCGTACGACCCTTCACCTCCACTATAAAAGCTCTGAACACACGGTTACGCGCGCTTTTTCGCTTCTTCGCTTTTTGTCATGATGTAGTCTGCCGCATCTAGTGTTTGTATATTTTGTGTGTCTATTTGTGATTACGTACATCTAATGTGTCGTCCTTGTCTTACTTAAGGGGACGGTGGACCTTTGAAATTAATTTCTTAAATTGTTATCTTAATTAGCTGAAATTGGAATCAATATAGTAGATGATCACTATAATTCACAATTTAAATATTTTTTTAAAAAAAAATAAATTATAATTTGATTTTTTTAAATGTTTTAAATTTTTAAAACTTTTTTTAAAAATGCTCCTTGCGCGTTAGTTTTTAAGATATTTTCTTAATTTTTGTTTTATATGTATATGAACTATAACTAAATATATCTGTGCATGGATTTTAAATTCAGAATAAAATTTGATGAAAAAAAAGATACATTTTCTATACTATATGAAATATTTCACCAATTATCACACATTCGAGGTAATCAAAACAACGTAAAATATAATCCGTTAAATTTTTAACAAAACCAATGCACAAATTTGTGAATTATATCATTTTTTATAACTTGTAAAAATTTTAAAGAGATACGATGAAATATGAAACGCAAGGAGCATTTTACGTAATCATGAAAAGAGAAAATTCACGAACTGAGAAAAACACATTTTAAACATTTATTTGTGTAATATGAAATAATAAAACAAAATTTTACATAATTACTTACCCTTACATGAAAATCAAACATATAAGAGATTATTACAGTAGAAATCTAATAAATATTTTAAAATTTGTTATATTTAGTTATAAATTGAATAATTCAAGTTATAGCATCCGCCAAGCTGATATTTATAAAAAACCATAGAGTGGCAAGACATTCACTTAAAATTTACCAGCACAATATGATAATCCTTCAGATTTTATATTTTTGTTTTCTATTGTATTAGGGATTTTTCGCTTCTTAATTCTTTTGTCTTTTGCAGTTTGAAAAGTTTTAATTCTACTTTGCTTTAATCGGCTGTCATCTCTCGTTTCACTAATTTGCATCGAGGGTATGGAAGTGTTTTAATGCACGTTTCTCAAGGTAAATAGGGATCCAAAATTAAACTCACTTACTGCTGTTACAACAGATATTTCCAATCTTTTCTTTGATTGGAAACTTTCTTTTTGGCAGTGACTCCAGATAACACTGTGCAAACATTCATTTGCATTTTGACTTTTACCTGAAGTACACCGGGACAATATCTCGTTGCTTGCTAATCTCTGGTACACAGGAAGAATCTTCGCAACAACCTCCTCAGTTAATTTTGTCTTCATAACTGAATGACTTTGAGGGATTCTCCATTCGCCAAAGCTCTTTTATAAAAACACCAAGAAAGTTTGCCATCAGGACATTTGTTGTGTTTCGGTTTGGTGTCTGTGGAGGAACAATGATAAAGTGTGGCATATATTGCACTTTTCATTTTTTCTACGTCATCGCAATTATCTTTAATGGCTTTTCTGTAAAAATTAGTTAACTTAACTATTGTGGTTTCTTTTAAACTACCAACCTTTTTGCCTCCAATACAAACACCTTTGCTTCGCCACTCTTTCACCTTGCTGCGTAAACCAGTTCCTAAGCGTATTGAAATATGGTTGATACATTCTTCTTTTTTAATTTGTTTATCTTTTCCGTAAATGTTGAGCGATATCAGACTTTGGAATGTTTTTGAATCTCCGTCTGATAGTATGCAAGTGTAGCACATATTGCACTCCTTGATGGATCTTTGCCACAAAATTGCAGCAGCTTCCATTTCCATACTAGACGAGGAACCTGTATGATTTATCTGACATTCAGATTTGTGACCTTCATACCAAATTGCAAAATCTGGACTATCCCTCGAAAGGTCTCTTACTGCAGCAGTACATTCCGTACAATATTTGACAGTATTTCATAATCTATTACTAAGCCTGTGAATAAATCAATTACAACTCCTATCCCGTACAGTGATTTATATCCCCGCTTCTGCCAAGATCCATCAAATGACACAGTTATGTCTAAAACACCAGTTTCCTTACCTTCATTGTTCAATTCAAGATGTTGCTTCCTAACTATATTTCTCGCAACTTCGAGGATCTGATGTTTCACCTCTCTATTTTCTTCGGACAAAATTTTAATGTGCTTCGAAAAAGATTTTTTGTCCATTGTATTCATACCAGTCACTAATGAAAATAGTTCCAATCCTGCGTGACCTTTCCCAAGTCTTAAAAAAGAGGAAACCATTTTTTTGTTAATGTCAAAAAAATTTTTGTCTTTTACACGTGCACTTGAAAATGAGGAATTCAATACTGCCTCACAACTAGAGCAAACCAATTCTAGTTTTGATGCCATACCCAGCTGCGTTGTTTTTTATAATATTTAAATTATTCATATCACATTCAGGGCACTTTACAGTTGACACAGTAAATTCTTCCATACATTTGTGTCAACTAATACATAAGTTGGATCATTTTGTTCACTTATCACATGTTCTGCAGAAGTGTGTGAGCTTAGAAGAGACAGCTTTCTTTCTGTTGCTGCATTCAGTTCACTAGAATTTAATGGGTAAGTGTTTACTTCATTATTTTCATAATTAGAGGACACATTACCACTTGCATCAGGGTCATTTTCACACACATGTAAACTTTGATGCTCCAGTTCTATTTCTCCAGAGGCCCATCTTTTCTTTGCTTTCAGCAAAGCCTGCATTTTACGTTTTGATGGCCTTCCTTTTGGAACATGATATCGAGAACTAATTCTGTGCATTGTACAAATACTGTTGGAATGATTAATTTATCAAGAAAATTATTATTGAGTATTCAAATGAAAGAAAGGAAAACTTTGAAAAAAAAATAGACTTACAATTACGTCTGAAACGACTAAGTATGCTGTGTAATAACAGATGTGAAACAAGCGCGCTAATATGATGTAAACAAACAAAGCGGAAGTAGAAGTTGAAGTTCCTATCAGAATCCTTCTTCATAAAATATGCGATGAAAAAAATAATAATTGAGGCTAAGCATATGCTAGAAACTAAATATGAATAGTTCTTTGTTTACGTTCAAATGACAGGGCCACGCCCATTTAAATAGTCGATGGCGCCATGTTTAATTCTTAGATTACTCATAATTCAGTAATTATTAGTCAAAATGAAAAAATTCTTCGACAGAATCATTCTCTGAAATAAATAGAATATTATTAGTATAAAAAATAAAAATCGCAATTTTGACGAAATTTTGAGATTTTGAAGGTCTAGCATATCTAAATGTTTTCAAGATGAATAATAAAAGTTTAATTAACCACAAGAATGCCATTGCAAGCTCCATTCAAAAAATCCATCATTACTACATCGTCTTATTACATATATATATACTAGACGATGGCCGTTGGAATGGTATTTCTTTATATGATTACTATTTTTTACGATTGATGTTGCATATTCAATATTATTGAGGAGGTAGTTTTGGAGTTAGTCATTCTTGTTTATTAAACACTGAACATGTAGACACACATATGGACGGAATTACGAAGAAACATACACACACAACAAAAATACTCAAAACACAAACCAAGCTGCAGATGAGACACAAAACAGAAGAGAAATGTAGAACGTAGAATGTTCAGTGGGGCACATGATCTCATAAGAGGTCTTTATCCCCTATCTTCACGAATTGGTTGTTGACTTTACTGATTAATTTGCCATGCAAGATTTGAGGTAATAAAAATAGAGAATAAAAATTTTGAAAATTAAGTTTAATAATTAAAAATTATGATTGCAACCTTGAGAATAAATTATATTGCTAGAGTCATTGGTTTGCTTGCGTTGTGTTGTGTATGAGGTGCGAGAAATTTAAAAAGGTAGTTATGATAGTCTATGTCAGCCGAAAACAGCCTCTGAGAACAGAGGTTTGAGATCAACCGACTAAATCTTGGGAGAGACGGTCTCCAGGAATCTCGGGGTATATATAGTCGGCTCAAATTACATAATCTGAGTGGGTGGATAGATGTTGTTCAAAATACTCTCGTTAGGTGGCTAGAAAGTTTATTAATCAAAAATGGGTCCTAAAGGGATGGACCATAGGTATTTAAAAGATATTAAGAATAATTTAATGGGGATTATTACATATATATTTATAGAAATCAGCCAATTTTTTATTTTTCTGCACAAAACAGAGAAAAACTAGTCATTTTATAAAAAATTTTCCGACTAACACTGGTGAATGAAAGTGGAACGAGAGAGAACGTCGCACTATGAAGCTGAATGAAGGCTATTGAGAACGGTCCTTTGTAATTTTTAATCATGATCTAGTAACGAGGACAAAACCTGAATAGGAACCAATCTCTCCTAACCTCTACTCCACTCAATCAGGAGGACGTTTGAACCTCGACATATTTAACTTGCATTGGCCACCTTTACATGGTAGGTCTTCAACGGCACTGGGCATGAACTGATAACACACAAGCAGCGAATCCGTGACCTCCACCGTATCCTTTTTTTTATCCTTATTACCTTGTAAAACTCCTTTAGAGAGCTCTGTATTTTTTTCTAAATTTACTTCAAAGTTTTGATATTTTCAATGTTTTCTATATAATTCGGAAAATATTTAGACGTAAAATTTTCATGCTTTTTTGATTTCTCGCATATTTTTTTCAATTCCTACTATTAGTTTACTCTCCCCTATATATATATATATACTCAACAGCCAAAACATTATGACCACCTGTCAATAACGAGTTGGCCCACTTTTGGCGTGCAATACAGCTTCAACCCTCCTTGGCATGGATGCCGCAAGTCCTTGGTAGATGGCCGGAGACAGATTGTACCAGATGTTTAAGCAACGGTCACGCAAATCCGAGATATTGCGAATTGGTGGTCTTTGAACTCTGAGCTGCCATCCCATGACATTCCAAATGTGTTCTATGGGATTGAGATCCGGTGAATTAGGCCGCTAGGACATTAACAGGAATTCAGCTTCATGTTCCTGGAACTACTTCAACACAATTTCAGCCTTGTGACAGGGCGTTGTCCTGTTGGAAGATTTCATTTCCAGCTGGAAAAACAGAGGCCATGTAAGGGTCAAACTGGCCCGCAATGATGTTCAGATACCCTGTAGCATTAATGGTCTGCTATACCACAACCACGGGTCCCAGAGACGCCCAAGAGAACGTCCCCAAAGCATAATACCACCACCATCGGCCTGTGTATGACCTAATATACATAGAGGGAGCGACTGTTCACCTGGAAGACGGCGTATCCTTACACGGACATCGGCGCGATGAATGATAAAACGTGATTCATCTTACCAGGGAACTCTCTCCCACTGATCCATGGACCAGTCGCGATGTTCCCGGGCCCAGAGCAGGCACAGTTAGCGATGATGCTTGGTCAGCAAAGGCACACGAGTGGGACGTTTGCTGCTTAGCCCCATATTCAACAGTGTCCGCTGAACTGTGTTCTCCGATATTATTCTACTTGGCCCTGCATTGTATTGGGCTGTCAGCTGAGCTACTGTCTGGCTCCGGTTTTGCTTCACCATGCGAGACAGTCTCCGACGACCTTTTTCTTTGGTAGCGTGTGGACGTTCAGCACCATGTCGTCTATTGCTGGTCTCACCGTCATTCATCCACTTTGCTTAAGTACTAACAACTGTAGATCGCGATCAACCCACGAGTCGTGCAGTTTCGGAAATACATGTTCCGAGCCTTCGAGCCATTACAATCTGCCCTCTATCAAAGTCGCTTAGATCCGCAGCCTTTCCCATCGCACACAGAAGTAAGTGAAATAATGATTCTTCAGACTCTCCAGCAGCAGTTAAATACCACTTTCACCTGATCACGGGCCTTCCACGTCATCCAGGTGAGTTCATTGCAAAATGTAGGGGTGGTCATAATGATTTGGCTGCTGAGTGTATATGTATATCTTGTTCAAATTTTCAATAGAGAGAGATAGAGTCAATAAAATATTTTCTATTTATCCACTGAAGTTCAAATATATTATTTTAAGTTGTAGTGGATGACACTTGATGTTACTACAGGTTTTTCAAATATTAATTCATTAATTAAATAAAAAAAATAAATAAATAGTAACAAACAAAAATAATAATCCAACAGCATAAGCAGAAAAAAAGTAATCTGTAGCGCAATGGATAGCGCATCGGACTTTTACTCCGCAGGTCGTGGGTTCGAATCCCTGCCTTTCTGAGACTGCGATTTCTGTTTTTACAATACTATTTTATTCGAATTATTAAATTTAATTAATGAATAAAAATAGAAACAAACAAACAAAATAGTCCAACACCTTATGTAGAAAGAAAAATAGAAAATTGCAAAAAAAATAGCTTTCTATTTTTTCACTTAATATTGTAATTCTGTCATTCGAAAATACATATTTATTTTTTTGTAACTTTTTTATAAAAAGTAACAAAAATAAAAATTTCTTTGTTGACCTAAGTAGGAATCGACTTAATTATTATTTTTTTTTTTTGCATTACTTGTTTTATTCTAATGAAAAAAAGATATAAGACTTTGCAAAATTGCTAGGCAATATTAATTCTACGAAATTTAAATCTTTAAAATTTTGCATTCTCTTTCGTCATTTTTATTTTTTTATATAACAGACATTTATTTCCGATTTATAAGGGGTATTGTAGAATTATTCAGGTCTCAGATTTTTAATGTATCCATTTAAAAAGACATCATAGAAGATATAAATTCATTACAAGCTAAAGTGAGAACCGGGATTCGATCTATAAGCTCTACGTTTCTATGTCTCAAATGTTGACCTTTAAGGCTGTAACCACGATAACGTCTTTTTCATTCTCATTTTTGAATTTTTTTCTAATTTACAGTTAAATTTGTTTTTGTGCGGTAGATAGGAACCGCATAAAAGAAACCACACAAAAAATATTTGGAAATTTCATAAATTCTTACATATAACAAACATTCGTCAAAATACTACTGAAAAATGTTTTATGCGGTAGAAATGGATCGCATAAAAAAGTTGCACTTAGAAAATACGCCAATTATTTACGAAATTCATCAGAAAGTATTTTCATAACAAAATAAATAGTTAAATTACACATAAAAACATTTTAAAAACTTTTAGTTTCTCATTGTATACATGGAGAAATTTTCAAAATGCATCTACATACACCGGTGTCCAAAAGTTAAGCATAAATCGTAAAATGCGAAAAACATGGAGTAAATATTCGTAAAATTATACCAAATTTCTTACGGATATTAATTGGGTGAAGAAGAAACATTGCGTTTATGCAAAAATTTTCAGTCGACTACGTCCTGCGCGAAACACCGGCGCATGTCGGAAAGCGGAGAAACCGATTCACGCAGCATAGCCAGTTCAGACAAGTTTCGTGCAACTGCTGTGCGAAGGAACGTTGTTAACCATCAAACAAGGTGAATGATGGCACAAAGACGCCGATTGGACATGTTTACGAAAGGAAGAATCGTTGGAATGCTGGAATCCTCACGATCACAAACCGAAGTGTCTCGAATTCTGAATGTGGACCAGTCTGTGATCTCAAGACTGTGGCAGAAGTTTCAAAGAATGGGAGATGTTACCCAACAACCAGTATCAGGTCGATCAAGAGTCACAACCCCTCGCCAAGACCGATATCTGGTAATAAGTGTACGACGTCAGAGGGGCAGTATTGCCAGAGCACTGGGTTTTGCTCTCACAATCGCCACAGGAATACGAATTTCGAGACAAACTGTTTACAGGAGACTCAATATTGCTTGCCTGTACGCCAGAAGGACAGCAGTTTGCATTCCCTTCACGTCTGCACATAAACGCGCTCGTTTGAACTGGAGTTTGAAACATCAACATTGTAGTGTGGGAAAGTGGGCCAATGTGATGTTCAGTGACGAATCCCGGTTTAGTCTGAGTAGTGATTCTCGGCGGGTAATGAAATGGAGAGAATTTGGAACACGTTTTGAACCAAGAAACATAACGGAAAGACATCATTTTCCATCAAGGGGAGTAATGGTGGGGTAGGCATCATGATGGACGGCCGCACAGACCTCCATTTCTTTGACACGGGTCTATGACTGCTCAAAGATACAGAGACGAAGTTCTTGAGCCTTCTGTTTGCTTGTTTCGAGGTGCTGTCGATCCTGACTTCATATTCATGAATGATAATGCGCTATATCATCGAGTGGTGCTGATTGATGACTCCCTTCAAACGGAAAATATCCAGCGCGTGTCGTGGCCTGCGAACTCCCCTGATTTAAATCCTATCGAGCATGTATGAGATATGCTTGGGAGACAAATTGCAGCCCTTTCGTACCCACCAAGCTCCGTTACAGAACTGAAGAGAGCTCTCCAAGAAGCTTGGAACCGTTTGAGCCCACAACTCATTCATCATCTCATAGCAAGTATGGTAAATCGCTGCGCAGCGTGCCTGGCTGTCAGAGGTGACCACACGCCTTATTAAACTGCAGCATCAGTATTTTATTTAATGTTTTCTTTAATTTTTTCTTTAAAGTGTGAATCCTTGCTATGCTCAGTTTTCTTTCAAAACTGCTACTTTGGATAATAAAATTAATTATTATCATTCTTTTGATTTGCTTCCTTATTTTATAACCATTTTACACTCGCATATCACGTTTCCCGCCATTCTGATTTACAGTTTCTTCTTTATTCACATAATTATCAGTTATGTTTAACTTTTGGACACCAGTGTAATTCACTGCTGCTCATCGTAATCCAAAGAGCTCATCTTCCTGTGATGAATAAGTTTAAATCGCTTTCGTCACTCAAAAATACAATTTCAATTCATTTAATTTTCGGCACCATAAAGTAAGATATAAGTTTTTGCGACGAAGGTTGGTTGGTCAGTTGCTTGTAAATGTCACAATAACCAGATATGCGTGCTCGAAGCTCTTTTTGCAATTTAAGACTCTTTTCGAAATGCGTATCTATTTTATGGAAATGATTTCCCAATTTGATAGAAAGGTGTATCTCTGCATATATATTTTATCCTACTCTCAAATGATCCGGTTTTTCTTGTCCGAATTTATAATCTATCAAATTATTGATAATGTCACTGTAAGTTTCGTTTTCAATCAAGCGCGGGATGTTGGCTCGTTGGCAGGTAGCAACTGAACGTGCACTGTAGCCTAATGGTTAGAGCATCGGACTCCAGACCCGAGTGCCTGGGTTCGATGCCCAATGCCACTAAATACCACCGAGTATAGACGGAGTACGTGCTCGTTAAATCAGTGGGTCCGAAAGTCTTGTAGGCTGTCGCAGCAGAAACCACGAGTGCTGGGGGCTGGAGAATATTTCCCTCCCCTTCAGCCCCATGCTAAAATTGTGGATGTGGAGATAGGTGGTGTCGCCATCTATCGTTAAGAAGTCTCACGAGTGAGTGAGTGAATATTAACGTCGCACTGATTAGCAACACGAGGGCTTTTGGCGATGGTCCGCGTAGTTTCGAACCATGGTCAAGTGACGCTGACGATACCTCAGCTGGCACCCCCTCTCCTAACTACCACACCACACCAACAGGAGGACGTTTGAGCTCTCGACAGATTTAACGTGCATCGCTCCCCTACACGGCGGGTCTTTAGTGGTACTAGGATCAAACTCATGACATGCTAGCCATGATCCGATGCCTGGACCACTCGGCCAACGCGGCCGTCCAACCTGTCTCACAGGCAATGGCAACTTTCATTCCTTCCCTTGCGGGAAGGGCACGACAACAACAAATGTATATATGTACATTGCAGTGGTGTAACATACACCCCTGTAACCCCCACCTCGCAAGGGGTAAGGGTCTTAGGACTCAAGGGGGCCCAGGGTCTAACTAACGCTAAGTACGTATCTACCGAATTTATAAAATACTTGTATTAACAAAGGGCAATAGTCATAACATTACAGTCATTCAAAATCCTAATGATGTGAGGTTAAAGCTCGAAAGAGCTAGGCTATCTGGTCATACTTCCCTCTCCCCAATGACTATAAAATATTAAAGACAAAACCTGACTTTGCAGGAAGGTCCTAACATTCTCCATCGCCACTGGTACATTGATAGAAAACATTTCAAAGGTACTAAAGGCGTTGAAATTCATATACCGCATAAAAAAATTCGCACGAAGATAAAATCGCTCAAAAAAGACCGCACAAAAACAGGTTCTACTCCACTTCATAAATTCAGTATATATATTATCTCTCTCAATATTTCTTTTCGATATAACTAGGGAAACATTGAAATATATATTTCCCGTACTTATTTTATTTCGTCCAGAATTTTTTTGGACAGATAAAAAAAATTTCCAGGTAATTAACAAAAAAAATTTTTACAATACAAATTTTACGAATTCTGATTACGGATTTCTGAACAATCAATTTTACACCTGGGGTTTAAGTGAATATCGAGCCGATATTATTATACATATATGTAGGTGATATAATAACTTCTTATTCATAGCATGCAAAAAACTCTGAACGTATACTTAATGAATATACACAGCTGATGAGGTAACGTTATTTTTGCAATACTCAAATGATAATAATTCCATATTTATATTCCTTTAACGATCAGGGCAATTAGCGAAAGTATACATACATATATAAATTAATCCCATTAATCATGTTAACCTCATGTTAATGATTTGATGTGGATTGCGATAATATATATTTTCGTAACTTAATCTTCTTAAAAAACACACTTAAAAAACACGGTATAAAAAAAATTTGTTGTCAAAACAGCAAAGTTGAAAATGATTTTCAAATGAATTATTTTTGTTTCCACAATTTGTAGAAAAAGGCAGAAAATCTAGAACTTAAGTAAAGTAACATTTATTTCTGAGAATAAATTGTTACCGATAAAAGAGGCTGGATAAAATTAATAATTGAATTAATTTTATCCAATTAATTATTAATATTTTATTGATTAAGTTTCAATGAATTCCCTTTTTAAAAAAATTTATTTCTTAGGTTAGATTTTGTTAAAAATAGTGCCCAATTGAACAAATATGAGCATTTTTTTTTGCAACGCATTAGAAAAATGGGGCACTGTCACAAAAATTTGGTGTCATTTTCTTTACCAAGTGGGGAGACATGATAAGAATTTATTGTTTTTCTTGAAGCATTTCTTGTATTATTAAAAATTACATGTAGGGAGATAAATATTACAAAATTTGTTTTTCACAAAGATGAATGTTTCTCTCCTCTCAATAAATAGTATTCCTTGTTTTATAAATATTCGTAGTAATCAATATTTCGAAATTCTTGGGGAGCTTACGAATTCAGAAGAGCCTTTTTGATAAAAACTAAGACTTTGAAGAAATTCTAAGCATTTTAAAAATTATTTTAGCTTTTTTATTTACAAAAAGGTTTTCTAAGAAATTCTTTTTGATAAAAAGTTTTCTGTCTTGTATATCTCTTTCATAAAAGTGGCTTATAAGAGTTGGATTTCAACCAACCGCTTTCCAATGAACCTTCGATGTTCTCTAATGTTTTTATTTTGAGGTACAGAATTTTTTTGTACAATATTTCAGATTTTTATTTGAATAAATTTAAAACTAACTGTGTGTTCGCATTAAAATGCTAATTATGCCCTAAATATGGATTCGGAATATTGTATAAAAATTCTTTTTTATTTATATATTTTGAAATATTTTTTCTATAACATTAGGCATTTACAATGCTTCATGTAATATCTAATGATAACAAAAAACTCAATTAAAATTTTTGATGCGTCTGCTCTCTTTTTTAACTTATTATATTTTACTTCAACAAATCTCTACAAGTATAGATGATAAGTAATAAAAAAAAATTAAATTTTTTTTTAAAAACTATGATTGTATATCCTTTTTTTATGGTGACTAAAAAATTAAGCTTATTCTATTTAATCTTATTTTAAATAAAGAAGTAACATAGGAATAATGCTGTAAAATTCATTTTTCCACTTCTAAAAATTAAGAACATTTTCGTTTTTATAACGACATCCTTTAAAACTGTTCAGAATACAAGTGTGGGTGATTTTACGTTAAAACTATTAACATTACTCGGTATTGCTCAGTTTTTGAGACAGCACATACATTATCATCAATCTTAAGCAATTAACTTCTATTGAGCAGAGGCCGCGGTAGCCTAGTGTTCAAGGTAACGGACTCGAGGCCGGCTTGTTTTGAGTTCGAGCCCAAAAGCGATGAAGACCCACCGTGCAGGGGGTCGATGCATGTTAAATCTGTCTAAGCTCAAACGTCCTTTCATTGGTGTGGTGTGGAAGTTATGAGAGAGGAGTGTTACACAGAGTTCAGGTGTTGTCCTCGTCATTTTATCATGGCTAAAAATTATGGGTTCTGTCACCAAAAGTCCTCGAGTAGTTGAATAGTGCGATGTGAGTATTTATTTCGTTCTATTGAGAATTCATCGCCTTATGAATAATAAAATCAAATTTTGCTTAAAATTATTATTGAAAACATTGCAGAATACTTATTCTGAAAATATTTTCGAACTAAGGAAATTAAAGGTTTTAATAAACAAGCATTGGATTTTTGATACAACAAATAAAACACGGGTTAATTTTTAATTGATTATTTCTACCTATTACTAATAAATTTGTTGATCTTCAAAAATTTTCATAATACTTTTAACTATACTCATATCTAAAATTAAGGTCACAAACATGTTTTTATCATAATTTTAAAATACCTCCAGTAAAGCTCATACAATTTTATTCTGTACATTTTGAAGAACGGGTAGTACAATATCAACCTTCATTTTTCGAAAAGATGTTTAACGTTTGTTTTTGCTGACTACTCAATTGAGACCGTATTCAAGCATATGAGAATTCTGTGCCAGTTTTGTGAATATTGCATTTAAACAAACAAGTTAATCTATTTGCAGTGAGAATGACTCCTCATAATCGTTAAGATGATTTCTTGAGATGGAGAGCCGGCTGGCAGGTTTGAAGCTGGCCTGTCTCAAGCGGAAGTAGCTAGACGGTTTACTAAGGGCACCGAAAAAGTGGTCTACCAGCTGTATAATCACTTCCAAACAAGTGGAACGGTCACCAGGAAGGTCGGTGAAGGCCAGGCTACACCGGAGCATCAACATTTGCCCAGGACCACTACTTTGCATCAAGCGCACGACCACATGGGTAGACAACGGCTCCTCAGCTTGCTCTTGACCTCGCTGCTGTGTGTGGAAGAAAAATTTCACGTACACAGTCTATAGACGACTTGCAGAGACTGGCCTGTCTTTACGTCCGGCGTCCAATCTAGTGCGCCCCTTTGATGCATTCAGCTGAAAAGACCGGATTTTGTGAAGCTAAAAACATCGGTTGTGGACACCATAAGAATGGGGGCATGTTCATTTCAGTGATGAGTCTAAATGTACTGGACAAAGTAATTCTCGTCGAATCTTCGCCCGGAGAGAGAGAAAATTGAGCTGTCTTTCTTTCCTCCTATGTAACAAAATCGACAGATTTGGTGGCAAAAGATTCTTTATTGGGTGGGGGGGGGGGATAATCTTAGCAATCGTACACCACTGTACGTTTCCGATGGGGATACTGTCTACTCACAGAACTACAGAAATGAGATCCTGGAAGCTTATGTGAGGTTTTTCTGGTGCTTTGGGGCTGGATTACATTTTTAAGGATGTAATTTGCGGCTTCTCAGATCTCTAATTGTTGATGAATTTCATGAAGGTGCAGATATTCACCATATTATTGGGCCCGAGGTTTCCATATCAAAATTCTATGGAATATATTTGGGATGGTCCTAGGAACAGCCACTTCTCAGCGTAGCTTCCTCCAGGACCCCTAGAAATAAAACAGCCGCTTTTTGAAAAATGGGCTTTTTGCTACAAATACTTCTCCTCGTAAGCAATATGGCAGATCGTTGAGAATCTTGTATAGCAGTTCACAGTGTGGTCACACTCCTATTAGGCAGACTTTTCCCAAGATAAATGCTTTATCTCTGATTCATGATTTCGCACTTTTTGATGCGTCCTGTTTCTTAATTCGCAATTAAAGACTTTTCCATAATGTTATGTTGCTACTTTTTTCTGACATCGTAATATGCCTCTGTGCCAAATTTCGTGCCAACACAGTAAATAGTTCAAGTGTTTTCATAGATTTAATGTTTGTGATCTTAGTTTTGAACATGAGTGTAGAAAGACCAAAAACTAGGAAACTGAAATATGAAAAATTCATACCAACCTACAATTACCATATATGTAAACATTTTTTTCTCTCACTTTAAAATCAGTTGGTAAGTTTCTGTTTTTGATACTTATATTTCTTACTTAATAATCGTGAACTGAACCAAATCTAACAAATATAATTTTTTGCACTGTTAACATATATTTATACAATTAATATTTTTATTAGACACAAATTATGTTAATTGTTACAGAAAAACTCAAATATATGTAAATAAATAATCCGATTCTCTTTTCTTATAAATGTTGTTAAGAGACATACAAAATTTTAAACCTTTTATATTAAGTGTATATATACAAATTAAAATTGACGTACAACCTGTATAAATTTAAACACACCAAAAGTCCAGAAAAAGTATTTTTAAAAAGATTGTTTTTTTATTGCAATGTTTATACTGCTAGTGTTATTAAGTTAAGAAAACTTCCAATGCACCAGCTGTGCTTTCAAAAATTATTAAATCAGTTGCGATAATATTAAACATATTGCTTATAATAATATTCCAAATTTCTTTATTTCAAAAAGGCCATAAGATTTAAATATATGTTTTTTCTTTTTCAATACGCTTATTAATAGCAAGTTTTTCTTGTAATTCGAAGGTTTTCATTGTTATAAA
>BMAO01034621.1:0-14663 GCA_019973975.1 Trichonephila clavata
AAGTTGATTTAACTCTGCGTGCTGATTTTAACATTAAAATCGAACCTTCCCCTAGACGCCGTCCCACATATATATATACAGTAAGACCACGATTTAACGAAATTTTATTTAACGAATTTCGCGAGTTAACGAATTTTTTCTTTTCCTCGATTAAAATGGAGAGAAAAACCCAATTTATTGAATAATGAACTCCGAATTAACGAATTGTTTCAACAACTGAAATTTATTTATTAGCTTGGATTAGAAAAATTGCTCGGAACAGAAAAAAATAACTCTTCTTATAAATAGCAAATTACGACAGCGAAAAGTGCAGCCCAGTATTGGCTTTACAGGTGTAGATGAATCATGACTGTAACAAAAGCAAGGGTTAACAAGGGATATTTTAAGAGATCTTACCATATTTGCTCTCTTTCTTGAGATAAGGGAGGTTTATTACCCTTACGTTTTTGCAGAAAATTTTGTTTTTGAAAATTTGTTAAGCATGGGAGATTATTGGAAATAAATGCGTAACCCTTTTTATACAGAAAGTGATAATAAAATTTCTTTTCAAAATTGTTACATTTTATAAATTTCTACTTTTTTTTCTTTTTTGGAAACTTGGAAATAATAACTCAGGAAACAGATCGTAAATGACTCAATATTTTCTGCTTTGCATAAAGTCAAAAAAAAATAACTCTTTCGAATCATGAATCAAAAAATTGTGAAACATTTATTAGTGAATATTTTAAAATTCTCAATTATTTAGTGCATAGTAGTTCACTAATAATGCTTTTTGCTGCTGTATAAAAATTATATGATTTCTACGTATATTTTTTGTTCGGTTACTTATTACAAAATTTTCAAGAGGTAAGTGAAAATAAATTTGTAATCTTTGGATTATATATATATATCCTGGCTCTCTTCTTTCTCTCTTTTCTTTATATATTAATATATAGAGAGAGAGGGAATATATATATATATAATTTAAGCTAAAAATTACTTATCTGTATTATTATATGTCCTAAATAAAACTGAAACTATTCTTCTTATTGGCCGATCTTAGTTCATTACTTTTTACGTGATTTATAATTAAGGAGTATTATATTAAATAAAAATACAGTAAAAAGGAATTAATATTACAGAAAAAGTGTAGTCAGTCTTAATCCGACAAACAATTATATATGGAAAGAGAAATGGATTTTTTTTCTGTCCATTAAGAAAATCGTCATACTATTTAAGTACCTTGTTTCATTTTTTAATTAATTTATTTACGTGCATATTTAAAACACTGAAATAAATAGGTTGTGGTGACTAATTTGTGCAAATTAAGCAATTTGAATAATACATACATCAAAATTCAAAGCTTTGAAACGTCACTTGACAATATGTACATAAATCGTTTTAATTTTGATAACTTTTTATATTAAATTATTTGCTAGAGATAAATCTTGCGTAAAACGTATTTGTTTTTTAATCTCTAACAGATGAAACACGAAAAATTTCAAATGAATAAGGAGTTACATTGTGTCTAGTTATGCCCAGACTTCTCTTCTTGGGCATAAATGTTATAATAGCAACTTTCTTCATTTCTTACATCACTTCCAATCTTCTTCCAACATATTTTGGGGGATAAAATACCTTGAACAGCACTGATCTCTGACAAATACGTCAGGAGATGTGCACGAAGCCCTTTGGGGAAATGAAAGAAAAGTAAGTGTGGTCAAGCCCTATACTAGACACTAGGAGGTCATTCATCTTCTGAACACCAATCAGATCGTATCAGTAAGGTAGTTTCCATCCATCACTGCTCTGTTTGTTGTTGCTTCTGGTATGTATTTTGATGATTTTTCTTACTTTTGCTCATAACAAGTGGTATTTCGTTATAGCAAGACAAACAAATGAAACTAATCTGGATACGAGAGTTTTTTCATGTAATTACTATTAGAAATCTTTTTAAATATGGTAAATGCAAGCAACTGTTATTGATCAGAAACAATTGTTAGAATCACGCTGTATAGTGATTTTAATTTTAAAATATACATTTTATATAAATCTAGAATCTTCTTTTTTTAATCTACCTACTTCATTAATATTGTCGTACGTAACTAAGATACTAGAAAATATTTATATAATACAGTTTTGTATAATAAAATATAATTTAAATAATTTTGTTTTAAGCATTAGGACAGTCAATATTTATAAAAAGAGAAGATAATTCATGGAAATACTTTTGTATTATGATCTTCGTTAAATGTATTTTATGAATTCGCAGATTAATTGACATGCATACAAAATTTAATGTAATAACGTTTTGAAAAAAAAGATTTAAAAAAACTAATTGTTACAGAGAAGAACAATGTTTTTAGTAAAACATTAATTTTAAAGTTTTAATTTAGCTAATTTTATTGATCAGAAATTATTAATTACAATTTATAATGATAATAAGAGTATTATTTAAATGCCAAGTATTTGCATATCTACAACATATATTCAGTTACACAAAACTATATAATTAAATTTAATATTAAATGTATTAGGTAATTAAATAAACTTGAACAAAAAAGTTTAGTATTATAAATGGTTAGTTTTTTTGGGGGAGGGGACATAAATTTTGTTAAGTGTGTTTTACTGTAATATATAATGAGAAAGATTTATATAAAAATGATAGCATCCCCTATCAACGTCAAAATCATTTAGTAAAAACACATTCTCAAAAAGGAAACCAAATAAATGAGATTCGCGCTTTTACAAAGACAAAAATGATAACTTCATGATTATCTAACATTCTAAATAAATGTGAACCAACTTTTAATTACTTTATTGGATTTCAGATTATATATCTGTGCACCGTAATATAAGAGACATGACGTGAATGCAGTTAGTGAATTATAATCTTTTAAGCAGCTAAATATACATAAGGAAATCTGGAGTTGTGTGCTGCAAGTTTTCCTATACCAAAAAGAATCGGTTAGAATCAATTTTGTATGTTTTATTTTTATTTTTTTTATTTTACAACTAGAAATCAGCTATATAACTTTGATATAAATGTCTTGCTGTTTCCCTATTATAGTCCAAAGGTTACCCCGTTTGAAACCCGTTATTTAACTTGAAATATCACAAAACATTATGGGATTTCTTCGGCAGTAATGAGCACAAAATTTTGATTGTTGTTACAGTTAAAAAATATCTTATCCGAATTAAGTTCAATAAAATTGTTCTTGAAAATATCTGAAAATTTATTTTGCCAATACCCCATTATTTTCGAGCTTTCTGTATGGTCAGGGTGTAACAGATTCTATTCATACTCATGTTAATCCTCTTGGGAAAAATACTATTTTTTACTGTAATATTAGTTGAAAAACCACTTTCCATAGAGATGACTTGGTTATATGCAAATGCAACTTCTATTTAAGTACCAGTCGTTGAGTAGGCGTTGTAAGGGTTAAGAGTGGATCGTAAGCTGAGATTCAAGTGTTAGCGGCTGATGGTCGCATGTCGTAAGATTACGCTAGAAAGATAATCAACGGGAATAACGGAAAATATCCACCTTACAGCTAAACGGGCTTGCAGTTTGAAAGCCGGATCATACAAGAGATTTAAAACAAATATTTGTCTACTATATAAGTGGTATACTATAAATTCGGGTTAAGGTTTCTTATTACTCCTCGGGTTTGGTTATTAAAGGGCATTCTATAATATTGAATAAAAGTAGTGATTCTAATATTATGTCTGTTTCTTGCTCGAACTTTTTCACACCTGCGACCTCAAGGTTGCGACAAGGGTTGATGTCGCAGGTCCATCATTAAATGATGTAGATTTTATTATAGTTCTTATTTACACTTTGAAGTTGAGGCATATTATTCTAATTCAGAGAAAATGTCCAGTTATGTTAATGATAAAATCTGAGTTGATCTGAGTTGTCACATTTTGGGAGTTCAAAAGTCTTTTAAAAATGTAGTATTTCTAATAGTCTACAGATGAAAAGGAAAAAGAATATTCATTTATAGATAAGAATAACAATGATGATGTAGATCAGGCATGTCAAACAAGCAGCCCACCAATAATTAGGTTTGGGCCCACCACGACTTTTTAAAAAAAATTTAAGTAACAAGCTTTTAAAGTTTTTTCATTTTATTTTAAAAATTATTTGAGGTGAACTTTTTTTAATTTGTTGCTTATTATAGTTTTAAAATAAATCCTATTTGATTATAAAAATAACCTTTAGATTAAAAATTACCTTTTTTATATTTTATTCAAATGTTTCATTTAGTTTTACTATATTAAATTAATTTTTATTAAACTCTTAAATGTATTTATGCATATTTTTACAGTAGAGGATATTTAATTTTAGGCATCACAAGCAAAAATAATCTTGTTACAATGCTTTTTGATAACATTAACGCAGTGCTTCTCAAACTTTCAATATTCGCGACCCGATATCCAATCATAATTTTCATCGTGGCCCCTCCATACAATAACAATGTATTGAATTCAATAATACTATGCTTTGACACTAAAGCTACAATATGACTTTAACTTCTTAAGTGACACCGGCGTATATATATGAACGTCTCGCTGAGCCAAAACATTAATTTTCTGGACGTGTATATACGTCTTTCTGAATTACGATCTTTTCTGTACAATGATATCCCTAAAATTATTCTGAAGGCTTTGAACCCATCACATTCACAAGTCTACTTGAATAATGGTGGCATTGGGAAGCGAATCGAGTAACTTTTAATTGACAGTGAAGGGATTAAATATAAAACATACAAATTTTCAAGACGCGTGTTAATACAAGGCCATGGGGTTTGTAATTATCAAACTTGTTCTTCACTTAGTACTGTTAAGCTAATTATAAAAAAACATTGTGCAGTACTGATACATTTATGAGTGTATTATATCAGTGTAAATGTGCATTGTATTTTTTATTATGCCAGAATGTATTTTACTTGTTTAATTTCAGTAAATTACTATTTTTTAAAAATAATCTTTTGTTTTCGACAACTTGATATGCTTGCACCCTCGTAGAGTTATCACGCCCCCCAGTTTGAGAAATGCTGTATTAACGCTTTCAAACAAAAAATATTTCTGGGGCGAAAACAAAATAGAAAAAGAAAACCTGTCTCACTTTAAAAGCTGACATTATCTATTCATTAAATAAGCTAAATTAAAATTTAAATAATATGCTCCCTAAATAAAATGGTTACAAATAAAATTCTATCGAAGACTTTCTGATTTCAAAAGCTGTGATTTACAATTTCGTCTTTTTACTTCACCTCTATCTATCAACATTTAACTTTTGATGAACATTTACAAATGGAATTAATTAAGATCCAATGTGAGTTTTTGCGGAAGCAAAAATATATGGAAGTTGATATTCCAGATTTTTACACATATTTATCATTAGATAGATTTTCAAAGATGCTATCCTTTGCTACGTGTATAATGGTTATGTTCGGAAGTACTTATTTATACGAGCATTTAATTTATTTAATGAAAAACAAAACAAAACAAAATCAGAAATGTCAAGGTTAACCGTTTATTAAATTTTTTGTACATTGAAAGCATGCGGTCTCCTCTTAATATAAAAAATGTATTATAAAAATATTTTAAGTCAATTATTATTTAGATCATCAAAGATTTTTTTTTTCGTTATTAAATTTAATTAATGAATTTATATTTGAAAAACTGTATTAACACCTATTGTCATCCATTACAAGTTTTAAAAAATGTATTTGAAGTCAAGGAAAAATTCTTAATATAAACGTACTGGTGCTATCTTTTGATGGTAGTTCTAACTGCGGAGAAGTAAAGCTGATAAAATTTTTTAAAAAATTTAATTGATGTATTAATAATTGAAAAAATTAATTAATGTCAGGTGTCATCCACTACAAGTTTAAAAAATATATTAGAACTTCAGTGGTGAATAAATAGTATTTTATTAATAAATAAAAATTTGAACACTATATGTATACATACAAGGAGAGTTTGAACGAAAAGGAATTGAAATAGATCATGGGCCCGCAATAACATATGAGTTTGACATATGTGTGTGTGTGAAACAGAATTCGAAAATGTTCCTGAACATGTTACGAAAGACAATTATATCAACTTGTTCATGTTATCTACTTATGAAAGTTGTTCACGTCATTTCTTTTAAGTAAACAGTATTCATATATATTCAGAAATCTACTTTTTATAATCATATTTTCTTTACGTTTAAGGCTATCATTTTTATATCGGCTTATAACAAGAACCTATAAATTTTGATCTTACATATTGTGCTCAAAGGGCTGGTTTTACACCAGAATCATATTCTGAACCTTATTTAAATGCAAGTTTGACAGTCATGACTGAAATATTTTAATGCAAAGAATTTTGGAAATGTATTTTGTAAATTAAATATATTTTGTGCCATTGGTTTTTTTGTATTTATATATCCTAGTTTATAAAATTATTTTCATAAAGAATGTAAAAAACAACTATTAACATATTAATCAATTATTCTAATCAGTTTATCTATATTACAATTACAATAAAAATGATGCAATGAGTATAACATGCATGCTTTATATATATATCGTTGATTTTGAACAAGAGAAGTACATATATATTACGATATATTCTTGCCAAAAAAGTTACATTGTATTTTACTCCAGAGGCAAGAATTCTTGAAGATTAAAATACAACTGTGGTTCACTGATGCCTGACAAATTAAATAAAATAATATTTCGTGGAAATTTTGGGTAAGAAAACGGAAAAGGAGGTGTTCTATTCACTTAATTGGACACTCGAACATCATTCATCTTCTAAGTAACAGTCAAAGAGAATTAGATAGACAATTTGTGTCTACTGCCGAGTTCTGTTACTTTTCCTTTGAAGAATTGGATAATTTAGCATTATATTCCGCGATAAATATGTAGCAGAATGATACACTGTAAATGATAAGATTTTCCGATGTTTTATATAAACTGAAGACAAATTAGCCAATTCATATTAATTATGTTTTTAATGCAACACATTTTCATCGGTATATTTTCGGATACGAGATTATTGGCAAGTGTTTCTTTTCATATCAATTTTTAAATGTATTATTTTATTGTATGTGACTCCCTTCAGCTATACTAATAAATTCTGACGTATGGGTCTAGCACAAAGATCAATATTATTATTTATCAATATAATTGCAGTATATATTTAACGGACAGTTTTCGAGATTAGCTCAGAACAAAAATAAATAACACACTACTCAATACGCCGCGGGCCTGACTAATGAAACAATAACTGTTTGGAAAATTGAAGGTTATTTATCTAGGTACTTCCCTTTAAGAGTGATACATTCCGAATAGCACTCTTGTAATTTTTCAATACCTTTTTCAATGAATAAATTGTGTTTGCTGTCAAAATAGGCTTTAAATTTGGCATTCACTTTTTCGTTTGAGCCAAACCTTTATCTCTGTAGCATTCTTTTAAGGTCTGTAAGCAGCCAGTAGTCACAGGGGATGAGATCTGTACTGTACGATGGGTAGGAAAGTAGTTCTAATCTTAATTTCATCAATTTCACCATCGTGTTCATGGTCTTGTGGTACGGAGCATTGTCTTGGTGAAACAGCACTTTTTTTCTTTTGCATTTGAGGACGTTTTTTTCGTTTATTTATTCATTCAGTTGATCCAATAAAACCGTGTATTATTCATCATTAATTGTTTTGACGTTCTCAAGGTAGTCAATAAACAAAATTCCATGCGCATCCCAAAATAAGGAAGCCATAACCTAGGCAGCTGACATTGGAGTTTTTGGTCGCTTTGGACGGCTTTTACTGGCTGCTGTCCACTCAGCTGAGTATCTTTTCAGATCAGGCGTGTTATAATGGGCCCATGTTTCATCCACTGTCCAATACTTATGTAAAAAGTCCTATTTATTTCGCTTACATAGCTCCAGACAACGATCTGATTCTTCAATGTGTTGTTTTTGATCGACAGTGAGCAAACGGGGCACCCACTTTGAACACAGCTTTCTCATTGACAAATGATCGTACAAAATAGTGATTATACTGTCTTCTGATACCGTTAAATCACCTGCTATCTCATGCAACTTCAATGTACGATCCACTAAAAGGATTTTATTGATTCTTTTGATGTTTTCTGTAACAACTGCAGAATTTAGGTGACCTGAATGTTCAGCGTTGTTTGTGTCTGTGCAACCACGTCTTAAGTGTTCATATCACATCTTAACCGTTGTTTGTGCTGCAGAAGATTCCTAGTAACACTTATCAAGCCATTATTTTGCTCGAACAGTGTTTTTTACCATCAAAACGCAATGTTTAATTAACACACGAAATTCTTTTTCATCCATGGATTCTAAGCAAACAAAAGTTGCTTCACCAAAACTATTTTAACTAAACGAGATATTATCACGAAATTTTGACGCGTGCCGTTTGAAAGTTAGTACTACTAGGCTAGACATAGGAAAAGTTAGAAGGTAGCCTTGTCTCTATATGTTAGGCCCGGGATTTCTTGACTGATCTGTTAAAATCTTAAGTTTACTTAAATTAATTACATTTTCTATTTTAGTGACTTAAGGTCATTTTACATTAAAAATATTAAAAAGATTTTATTAACATAAATAATGATAAAAAAGGGCAGTGATAAATTTAAATATTGAGTGATATTTATATATATAATCAGCAGCTTATGTATAATAATAATATACAAAGCATAATATATCAGTAATAAGTACGAGCTAGCATAAATTTTCATATAACTCTTAATCCCTACGAATGATTTAGTCGATCAGTCACGAGACAATGCTATTAAATAGGCTTTGAAGATACTTCCACTAAAAATCCTTCGTTTTCAAAAGTAGATTCAATGTAAAACAGGATTCAAATTCATGTTAGTTTGACGGAAAAAACGAAATGTGTTAGCTCATTGATGTCCTTCATCCTCTAACTATGGGTAAAAAATGCAAATTAGGCAGAAAACTCTTCAAGATTTTTACATTATGATATATCAGGTTTAGACTTAGTAAAAGTTGCCTAAATGTCCATATTTTTATGAATAATTTTTAAGGTCTATTCTGGCTTCCAGATATCTGAAAATACCTGAAGCTTTAAAAATATATTTTATTTATTCATAGACATAATTATATTAATTTGTTAGAATTATAATATTTTTAATTAATTAGATGGAGATATATTTTTACTGATACTGACATTTTACAATGACTATACGTACTGAACACACTCTGTATGGCGTAGCTCTCATTATAATAAGAACCATGTTTGCCTACTAAATTTATGTGTTAGATACCCTCAAATCCCGATGAAAAAACAAGGCCAACATTGCTGGACGTATCTGGAAAACACTTTTATCACTACAACCCTCTTTCAAGGGCAAAGTGACTAGAGATAAATAGCTGAAATTTTCACTTTAATTGCAGTTATCCAATAGTGAATATTGCACCACGTGAATTCATAGAAAAGTTATCAAACTGATAATACACACACATTTCTAAGTGAAAGTATTAGATTTATTTTAAAACTTTCAAAAGACAACGGATGTAATCACAGAAAAAGAAAGGATATTAAACAACTACTCTAAAGTTCTCTACTACGGACTTACCTAGTTCTAATATGAAAATCGCAAATATATTGAGAGCGACAAGCCTTAAACACTGGTTTCTTTTAATTATTACCTATGTACCAAGGGTGAAATCAGAATTACGATATCTATTTAGTTAATATATCTTGACTCTCTGATCAGCACACTTTTCAAACAAATTTTTGCACGTTTTTTAAACAGAAATAAAGCCAAAATTTAAAAAAATAAAATGTGTTTCCATGTTTTGTATATTGTTTATTTCAATGAAATTTAGTTTTTTATTAAAATGTTGATGTATAAAAAATAAAAATTATTTTTTTTTTTCTTGATTTCAACAAATAATGTAATATTTATTAATTTAGTTTATAACGGGTTCTCTTCGGGTTTCTACTAATCTTCTTG
Organism: Trichonephila clavata; assembly: GCA_019973975.1. Lineage (NCBI taxonomy): Eukaryota > Metazoa > Arthropoda > Arachnida > Araneae > Nephilidae > Trichonephila > Trichonephila clavata. Next base: position 9,985 of record BMAO01034621.1, read on the forward strand.
GGGAAAATAATCTTGTTAACTAAGATTTTAGTTGAAAACCACTTTCCGTAGAAAGGACTTGATTTTATGTAAATGCAAACTTCTGTTTAAGTGCTAGTCAGAAAGTAGGCGGGGAAAATGGATCATAAGCGGAAAGCCTAAAAAGCGACAAAATTAAGCAATTTGATTCCTATGAGCATTCCAAAATCCATTATGAAAATGTTTTTAAGGAAAAAATTATTTGTGGAATAACATATCAAATATCAAATAATGCGCTCTTCACCAAGGGATTTATTCCTTCTATTCAGAGACGTTTAAAGGCTATGCATTTTCATCCTAACTTTAAACTTACCCAGTTTCTAACTGGGCATGGAAACTTTAGAGCCTATCTAAAACATTTAAATTTGTCGCCTACTGACCAGTGTTCTTGCTCCTGGGACACAGTCCAAGATGACAAGCATCTGATATTTGCTTTTACTAAATTCACTTCCGAAAGACGTACTCTCACGAATTGAGTACAAAAGAACAATATAACGTGGCCTCCACCTCTCTCTGCCTTTGTTCAGAGCAAAACTTCTTTTACATCGTTTTGTGCATATATTAATATAATTTATTCCAGTATCATTTAGATTGACATTTTTTAGTGTGTATTTGCTAACGTTTACTGTACTTGTATGTATATGTGTGTATTTGCATGCATATATATATATATGTATGTTTGTGTGTATATGTATATAAGTATTTGTGTGTATGTATCTTTTATGTATTTGTATTTTGAAAATCTTATTAAGGTATCTGTACACCTTCAAAACGTCATTTTTGCCGAAATTTTCGATTTTTGAATTTTTATTTTATTTTTAAATTTGAACGTTTTTATTTAAAATAGTGCTTAAATTTTGTTTCTATCTAATTTAGAACTTAAGTTATGGGGATTTGAATTTTACTCGGTAGCTACTTTTTGAAACCGGAAGTACAAGTTTACATTCCGGAAGTTGAAAAAAAATGTTTGTTTACATTTGTAATTTACAAAGTATTGCTTAAATATGCAATAGTAGAAAATTTATACACTTTAAAATATGAATTTGAGTTTTCAGAATCTTCAGAAATATAATTGGCAACAGGTTTTTACTAATATTTTTATCCAGAATCTGGCAGGAAAAGAGAGTGTGTTATTGTTTGTTTACATTTGCTTACGATTGTGCAGCACTTTCTAAGTTTCTGCTAAATCATTTTTTATTTCTGAAAATTTTAATTTTTTTCATTTAAAAGGGGAAACTTAAAACGCAGAATTAATTCAAAGAGAAAACGACAATTTCGTGGTAATGGATCTACTAATAAAGATACCAAAAATTGTAGCTCAACATCCACCAAAGCCAGTTCTTCAAAGATCAAAATGCCTGCTGTTTTTGATGAGGAAATGGCAGAGTATGAGCCTAAAACACTTACAGAAAATAGAATCATAGATATTGATGTCCTCTTAAATGTTTTTTTACAACTTTGTTGCCCAAGATGTTTCGAAGAAGGCTTGTTGCTTTCTGAGGATTCAAGGTATGGTTTGTGTTCAAATTTTGTTATAAGGTGTAAACATTGTAACTTTTACTCAGTGTTTTCTAGTTCAAAGAAAACTTTAAACTTTCCTGAAGTAAATACAAGATTTGTTTATGGTATGTGACAAATTGGTAAAGGTGTTTCTGCTGGGTTTAAATTATGTGGTACGTTAAATTTACCCAGGCTCAGTAAAACTACGTACACTAATCATGAGAACAAATTCAAGTCTGTGATTTCAGAAGTTAGTGAACTATCAATGCAAAAAGCAGCTTCTGAACTGTTAGTGCTACATCCTTCTAAAAATAAAATAGTTGAATGTAGTGTTTCAGTTGACGGAACATGGCAGCGTAGGGGTTACACTTCCATGAATGGGTGTGTCGTAGCTTTGTCAGTTGACACTGGTAAAGTAGTGGACATTGAAATAATGTCGTCATATTGCCCCATCTGCAGAAAGATTTCTAAAATGCCTAAAAGCATTGAATCGGAAACTTTCGCAGCAGATCACGTATGCCATAGCAATTTTCAAGGTTCTGCGTTAAAAATGGAAGCTGCTGGTGCAACTAGAATCTTCCAGCGTTCTATTGTGAAGCGAGGCCTTAAATATGCACAATATTATGGTGACGGGGATTCTCCAAGGGCTTTATCAGTGTCAAAGATACTTATGGTAAAGATAGTGTCACAAAATATGAATGCATCAGCCATGTTCAAAAGAGAGTAGTTGCGAGATTGCGCAAACTAAAGTCAAAAAATAAAAATCTGTCTGGTAAAGGCAAACTCACCGACTCTTTTATTGACCGATTGCAAAACTATTATGGAATTGCTGTTCGTAGCAATGTTGGAAACCTCTCCGGTCTTCAACAAAATGTTATAGCGGCCCTATTTCATTGCTCATCAAGTGCCAAGAAACCCATGCATGGACAGTGTCCCATAGGTAAAGATAGTTACTGCTACTACCAGTGAGCACTATCTTGTGGCCAAAAGCCAAAAGAAAAATAAAACTTCATTAGATAAACCTTTATAAACATGATTCAGCCTACATATTTAGAATTATGTACTAAAGAACTACTAACTAAATGTCTGCATGGCAAAACGCAAAACTCAAATGAGTGTTTTAATCGCATTATATGGCAGAGAGTACCGAAAGAAGTCTTCGTGTACCTCAAAGCTTTAAAATCTGGTGCATTGGATGCTGTTATACAATTTAATGATGGATACAAGGGTTGTGTTGACATTTTTAAAAAAACTTAATATAACTCCTGGTTATTTTACTTTAAAATCATACAAACATCTTGACGTAAAAAGAATTAACGATGCAGAACGACATTCAACACCAAATGTAAAGCAGCGTAGAAAAATTTTAAAAGCAACCAGGTTGAAAAAAATCAGTGTTTTAGAGAGTAAAGAGGGTGTTATTTATAAATCAGGGGCCTTTTAAGTATATCTATTTGTGTTTTATTAAACACAATTAAAAATTGCAGGTTAAAGTTTATTTCTGATTTATCTCAAAATGCATTATTTAACGTATTGGCATCTGACAACGTAAATATCAGAAAACAGTTGTGAACCAAATTTGTTTAAACTTTACAAGTACATTAATTTTATAGATTTAAAGAACCCCTACCATTTTCATTTTTATAGAGTTGATATGTTTTTAGTAACTAAGGTGTATATCATGTCTCGTAATAAATTTTTAGTGATTTTTCAATGTTCTTTTACTCGAACCTTGATAAAAATTGTAATAATTTGATTATCATTAGGAAAATGGTACCAGCCCTAAAAATTTTATGATGATCAACATCAAATTTACAGAAGAGTGATATTTTTGTTTTCATTTGAGTTATGTGCGTTATTCTAACAATGAATTTAATTACAATTTTCACTATGTTTTTCTCCCTAAATTTTTTTGTTTGTGTTATAAGTAAAATATTAAATGTGTTTTTCATAGTTTTAAGTTATGTTTCATCAGTAAAAAATATTTTAATAGCAAATATTACAGATTTCAAAAAATTTTCTTCGAAGGTGTACAGATACCTTAAGATCACACATGTGTTCCCAAACCTTCACCTTTGTATAATTTTAATAACTGAATGTCTTCGTTTTTGCATTTGAGCAATCTTGTATTTTGTTCTGTATTTATTGTATGTTCATCCATTCTTGTTTCTTTTTCCCTTTTGTTTCCCATTTGTGCCGGTATCCCTCTACTTGAAACTTCCTACCACTATTGATTGAATATTAACTTACGTTTGTTAGCCTTGTGTATACTTGGCACACAAGGAGTCTACCTAGAGTCTTAAAAAAAGTGAAAAGCATAGTGTGAGCGACCAGTGGTCGCTTATTTTAACATCAATTTCCAGAAGGAAGGATTCAGAGAAAGAGAAGCCGTCCATTTTACGGCTGATGATAAAGCGAGTTGGTAACAAGAGCGTTCAAGAAAATAGTAAAGTTAAGTGTGTTTATATTTCTAATAAGATTAATAAGTTTTATTGCTCCTTGAGTTCAGTGATCAGTTTGTATTCTCATTAGTTCTCATAAGTTTTAAAGGCTAAATAAAAGTGGTTAACTTTATACTTCTTTTTCTTACTCGAACCCTCTTATTTACTCTTCTTCGGTCACAGGATCACGACATAAGTTGAGCAACGTCTGGTGGTTTCAGTTAAAACATGTAATCATATGTACTATTTTAAAACAATATGTGATGAATATTTTATAATTCAGAACAATCGACCTAAACAAATATATTTCTTTCAGAAAAAGAGAAAAATAATTTTAAAAAATCTGTCTGAAATAAGTGAGTTATGGTTTTAATTTACTAAATCAAAAATATAACTTTATGTTTTCAAACACCTTTATTTTGTTTAACATTGTGGACTTATTTGCCTATTAGTAATTAATTATTAAATGTACTTATGCTGTTAAATTTTAGTGTTCTTTACTGTTTAGTTATTATTTTTCCTATTGCAGTTTAGCTCCTTTCTATTTTGCTTAATTGAATTTCATACAGCGAGTTCCCTAGCAAAAATTATTCTTAAAATGAATATTGCTTTCATCAAAGTTTTATATTATCAAAAAAATAAATTTTAAGAGTATTTCAATTTTTTTTCATTTTTATTTTTGATTTAGTTATTTTTTACAATTTTCTTTAAGGCAATTCA
>BMAO01034621.1:40377-64831 GCA_019973975.1 Trichonephila clavata
CTAAAAGTTAGCAGAAATTGTTCCGATTTTCAAAAAAATGCTCAAAGATATACATATTTTTTTAAATTGAAAAGTGATGACTTCCCATAGCGTGTTGGAAAGGAACAAGTTGAAATTCATAATTTTTCTGTACTTTTAATTTGCTTATATTATTCCATTGCTTTAATTTCGGTAAAAAACATCAAAACTTGCTTAATTCCTATGTCTATATAATTACTTTAAATTTTTATTTTAAAAAAATATTATTTATTTTGATGCAGCGATTGGAAGAAAATGAATTATATAAAACCCTCATTTTATAAGGAAGACAGATTGAAGAAAATAAAAGAAGTTCGACTAATTTTAAAGTTCTCGCAAATATCATTTAATTAAAAAACCAATATTAAAAAACATTAATTAAAATTCTGAAAAATTTTCCATAATATTATGAGATTTCTTATCGTGCTTTTTTTAACAGCCTAGACATAGGAACTGTAATGAATTTGAATTATCTTCAGATGTATTAAGATCTATTTAAAAAGAATACGAAATACGTTAAAATTCCTACAACAGGACTTAAGAAATAATTCTATACAGTTAACCCTATAAATTGGTGACTCCAAATTTGAATCCGACCATCGTGATGTTGCAAGCAGAAGCGGGATCCGTCACTAAACACAATGTCGTTCCATTCCTTTGTCCATGCCCGCCTTTCATTGCACCATTGGAGGCGCAAAGGCAGCGCCTGTGGTTTCCAGTCAAGGGTAAATAAAGCAATGGACGCCTTTTAGACATTCCACTCTGCTGCAAACGGCGTCGAATGGTATGCGCGGACATTCAATTATGCGTAACAGACTGAACCTGTTGTGCTATGGTTGGTGATGTTGGCTGCGCGATCCATCACTGCCCTGTGCGCAGTATAACTGTCATCACAGGCAGTAGTGCAACGAGGTGGGTATGATTGACCCCATTTATCCAAAGTTTCCTCCTGCATCCAGCGATGACAGATCCGCATCACAGTTCCTTGGTTTCAACCAACACGTTGATTTATTTCTCTGAAAGAGAAATCGCAATCCATATGGACTACTATTTTTCTTTGGTCGAACTCAGAATCTTAATCAAAAGATGTTTGATGTCTTCCACAAGGCATAAGTAAACAGCTTATGCAAAAAAAATGCCCGAAAAAACTATTGCTGTATTTTAAATCGCCAATGTGTTCTCCCCTTATATAGTGCTTGTGGGTGGCGTTTCTGTCGCCCGTGAAGTGCGGCTGCGCTATAATGTAATGATTTGTATATTTCATCGCTACCAATATATGATGTAGATTTCACATGGTTTGCATGCTTCCTTCAGAGTGTTTGATCCTGCTTAACCAGAAGTGTATAAACAGTAGAAATATATATGAAAACTTTTTTTTGAAGAAGAGACTTCAATTCATGTATATAGTAAATGGAGGAGTATTTCGGGGATATCTATTTTTAGGCTTTATTAAATTTATTCTATTATAAGAAATTTGTTGAAATTAGTTTCTGATACAAATATTTTAACAAGTGAATATGAAAGGTTGTAAATACAATTACAAAGTAGTCAATAATTCTTGCTCCTTATGAGCACCTTTAATTCTAACACGAGATATTTCTGATAAAAAGACAGTGGACTATATTTAGAAATAGAACTAGATTCAAACAATTATACCCTTTTTATTTAGTTATAAAGAATTATCTTAGAACATAGTTAATTAACAACGCTTTGGTGAAATTATAAGTATAACCAAAACAATCATTCATACAATTTCTACAAAATTTTATTGTAAGAATGACTCATAATGTGAGTAAAAAATACAATTCTTATCCCATCAACATTCCTAAAAATAATTATTTCTAAATCACGAAGAAATAATTAACAAGGTGGTGAATCCCTTAATTTTAAACCACAATCAAATGACAAAGATGACATCGGAGATAATTCTACTTTCTTCTATCTTCACTTTCTTTTTTCATGTTTCTTCTTTCTTCTATCTACCACACTTTCTTTCTTCCATCTTTCTTAACGTTTCTTCTTTCTTCTATCTGCCACACTTTCTTCTTCTTCAGCTTCACACTATATGATATTCCCTTGAATTATAAATATGAAACAGCACGTGACAGGTTTTGGTAAAATCAAATTTCAAGCACGCCTCTATAACTACTATACCACCATTTCTTTATTCTTTTACTAGACTGTTCCGAATATGCAAGTCATGCTAAATTAATGTTCAACTGATTATATTCAAGGTAAATTTGAACTTGATTTATTATAAATTCGTTTAATAAATATTACATTTGTAAATAAACATTATTTTGTGTACAAAACCTAAGTAAAATTCAGTTAGATTAGATTTAAAATAATGCTTATTCTATATTTCTATCCAAAAAAAAAAACCGCTGCATTTAAATCGTTTCACTGTTAAAAACAATTTGCACCAATACCATGTCATCAATTGAGCGAGATTTCAATTTACTCTCGTATCAATGTACTACATTAAAATTTAGTATATATATATAAATAACTATAAACCTTAAGGTATTGCAGTACATTCGGAACCGTGATTCTGTAAAAGAGTATATATAAATAATTTTTTTGATGTTTAGTCATCTGAATTATAAAATATTCTCATAAAATTGTTTTAGGAATATTGTATAATAAATATTCCTAAGGCTATACAAAAAAGGAAGACGGAATGAATGATTTTCAAAACATTTTTCTTTCATGAAAAATGATTCTATAATAATAATATTTAATTTATGTATAACTAAGTTTTCTATATAGAACCTGGACAGCCAGTTGTAAAAAATTCATAATATTTTCAGATTTACTATTAATTAAAATAATAAAACCGATGATTATTTATTTAAATCTACCTTTATATATTAAAATATGAATACATCCACTTTTAAATTATATATTTCAAAACTCCTAGCCTTAGTTATACATAGGCAAATATAATTATAAAATCATTTTTCATGAAATGCGAATGTTTTCAAAACACACACATGTAATTCTTTCTTCATTTTTCAGGAAAAAATTGCATTGAAATACTTTAGTAATGTAATAATAATCTTAAGACAATGTTTAACGGGTTCTATTCGGGCCTCTACAATTCCTCTTGGGGAAAATATTCTTTTTGTGATTTTAGTTGAAAACAGCTTTCCGTATAAAGGACTTGTTTGTATGTAAATACAAACTTCTATTTGAGTGCTAGTCGTGGAGTAGACAGAGTGATTGTTCAAAATTGATCCTAAGCTGTAATCATAGTGTGAAGCGACCGGTGGTCGCACTTCGTAATATTAATTCCAAAGAGAGAGGCGATTCAGAGAAAGGTGGAAGTCATCCACCTTACAGCTGCCGATTAAGCAAGTTGGGAACAAGAACTTGAACAGCATAGATAAAAGATAAGTGTTTATAAATACATAATAAGATTAATAAGTTTTATTGCTCCTCAGGTATAGCTATCAGAGGGCTTTTTCATTAATTCTCATAAATTCTCATAAGTGTTAAAGGCTAAATAAAAGTGGTAAATTTTAGATCATGTCTGTTTCTTACTCGAACCCTCTCTCACACGTGGTCGACGGACCGCGAGAAATATTTTATGTACGAGGGTTGGGGAAAAAGTCATGGCAACTTTTTTTTCTTGAATATACCAGTTCGGTTGGAAAATGTGATATATACAGACGAAAGGACAAGGTGTTAACTACATGTGTGTAGAATGAATAGCACTGAAATATCGTAACACACTAATTTATTACAGCAGTATACAGGGCAATATGGCCTTCACGGTGCAAAAGAATGACAAAACAGTACACATAAAGTTGACATGACGATGCGTTTGTTGTGCGTTTCTCGATCTGTCTTTGTTTGTTGTCTGGATCGTCTGTCTTCATCAATGAGCTGCTCGATGATGGCACGTGCCAAGTGCACGGAGCGGTCGTCCCGATCGTTGTTCATCATTGGTTGACACACGTCCTTGCTGAAACTTTCCAGCTCACCCTGCTACTGTACGGTATAGTAGGGCATTATTCCCAAGGGCTTTCACAAATTCACTGTGACATTCCATCTCAATTCTCCCAAGGAGAATGGCTATTTTGATGTAAGCGCGCTGCTCAACGTGGGTTACTTCCATCTCACACGACACTAACAAACTTACTGATTTCACAGCTCTTATTGCGCTACTACCAGCTATCACAGAGCAATATGTTCCTCTGCATACACACTATGCCTGCAAATCTTCCACACGACTCGTATACGTTTGTGATCCGTTTACATATCTCACATATCTACAAGGAAAAAATAGTTGCCATGACTTATGCCCCAACCCCTTGTATATTCTAAATAATTAGGTGTCTCTAAATATATATATTTGCACACACACCACACACACACCACACACACACACACCACACACACACACACACACACACACACACACACACACACACACACGCACACACGCCGCACGCACGCCGCACCACGCACACACACACACACACACACACACGTGCACGCCGCACGCACGCACGCACACACACACACACACACACACACACACACACACACACAATATATATATTGTAACAATTCTCTACTAAAGAGAGTTGAATAATCAATAATCATTAAAACTGAAAAAAAACAGAAATTGTAAGATAGACATAAGATTTTAGAAAGGATATATTAGAAATTATAAAAATAATAGAACTGCTAATAATATATATTCATTTATATGTGCTTTATCAAAGTCCCACGTCAAAACGTAGTCGGTTACTTTAGGAACAAAAAGAGATGTGTTGCCCCAAATTAAATATTTTAAACGAAACAAAACGAACCAAAGCCCTGCCTGAAATCAAAGGACGCTCCTTTTCAAAACACAGTCACGTGCAAAACATTTATTTCCCTCTGTCTATCTCTTCACACCAGTTTTATGTAGACGTTCCGAACGGATATAGATACAAAGTGCTGGACCGTAAATAACGGAGAGCGGCTGAGTCGACTATTTTATGCGAGAATGAACTACGAGCTTCAAGAATCGATGCTGGCCAACATAATGTCTGAACTCTTCCTTATCAGAAGCAGATTCTTCTATCTTCGCTTTAACTCTTTTATCGATGGAAGTGGTGCTCTAGAGCCTTCTATGTAGAGTTTTGCCTCATAATGGAGTTTAAATATTTAGATGATCTAGGTGGTATTCATACCCTTGCAGCAAATTGTGGACGTCTTATCATTACGGTAATGAGATTTTCCAGGATCAGGTGGATAAGGGGTGCATTTAAATGTATGTAAAAGAGTTTGTCTTTGGGATAGGGTTATAAAAGAAGTCTCAGAGTCATTAGAAGATGTTTATGCTTTTAAGATTAGAGGTTACTTTTTGAAACGAGGAGGCTTGCATTGCGTTAGTAGATGGCTTCTAAGCAAAAGTGGACGAATCTAGAAAGTGATATAGTATTTTTCTGGTTTCAACAATGTATTTTGTTTATTTTTATTTTAATAAGAATACGATTTTTTGTTTGGTGAAAAATGTAAAGAAATTTTATTTTCATGTTACTGAAGTTAAATTTAAAATTGGCTTTGAATAGTGTTAGGGAAAATATATCTCAAACACTTTTCCAATAGAAAAATGTTTCAATATCAATTTAAATTTGTGCGCATATGCGCCATAATATTCTATTTTTATATAAAAAAAATCAATTTTACTTGAAAAAGAAAATTGATTGTATATTTAATTAGTGCTTTTTTATACTACAACCAATTCAGAATGTGATATTAACAAGACATATTTTTTTTTATTTTGAGATATACTCCAATCTTACAACATTAGGAATGTAGAATATTAAGTTGTATGTTTAGAAAAATATTTTTATAAATTATCAGGTAAGTGTAAAACCCCCACCTGATCTATAGGGATATCATAAAATATGTATAACCTAAGATTTTATGTTTTTGACAATACTACTTAGAACCCCTTGACATAAATAGTAATGATGAATCTGGTGGGAGTGGAATCCAACGCTGGTAAAAGTCCTGAGTTTCGTAAAAAAATTCTTAACTAATCCTATCACAATTTTGACAAATGATGGAAATAGTAACATGTTCGAGTTATCAAGATGAAGAAACATCACGTGAAAGACAATGTTGACCCTTTTAGTGAAATGTGTGGATTGCAATTTGTCTAATTGAAGGTAGCAAATGTTCGCATTAAAGATTTGGTTATGTGTGCTGCACTACCTTCCAGTGAATTATTTTGTGTGTGAGTGTGAACATCTTAACAAGCCTTCAACAAATGCTTCATCGGAGGAAATTTTGGTTTCATAGTCGATGCAATGGTTTAAAAGGACGACAACTAATTCATCTACAACTCCTATTACAGAAAAACCCACTTCTTATCTACTGTCAGAAACCATTTTAGGAACCGGTGTTTTGTACAGGGAAAAAGAGATAAGGATTCACGGGTCCTGTTGGTCTGCAGTAAGCTATAATGTGGAAACCAACGTTCCGTGGAACTGTACGCTTCCAGCTACCTACTGAACATTGTCCGGTAAATTTTGAAAGTTTCAGCTCATTACGTCGCAACTGGATTCGGAGAGAATATTATGGCCCTATCAAGAATCTCTTTTCCAAAGAGTGTCAGACGTCTGTTGGTTACATGTTCACGAGAGATTTTGTCTCCCTATTCTCTTTTATGACCTTCCCGAATAAGGAAAGAGAATCCTCACCTTTTGTTATCTCAACAGCTTCAGTCACCTGTCCTGAATTTCCAAAATTATGGACGACATAGCCTGTCATCAATTAAATCAATTTGCATCTTGTCCATAAAATTATGTGTACTGCGGAATGCTATCAAATAGGCTTTAACAAACTGAATGATCAAGTACATCGTGTCTTTATGGTGCTGTGTATTCTCACATTTTATAATCTGACGATTTCGGGTATTTCAACGTCATGGTGACGTTCAGTGGAAATGTTCGTTTCCAATAACGTGTAGATTTTCTGGATATACCTTATTGTTAAATTTAAGGTAAAGTTTCAAGTGTTTAAAAGTATAACATATTAGAAAAGTTTAAAGTATATTAGAAACCTTTTTTCTCTACTTTTCACAACTTTATAGCAGAAATTTTATTTAACAGAAACTATTTTTCAGGCTTTTTTTCCCACTCAAACATATTTTAAACAATGCAAATTTACATTTAAAGTAAAAGCTGCAAAAATCTAACGCTAGAAAAATGCTTGTAATTTTAAAAAAATCCCAATTTATCTATCACTATTCACTAATATGCAGAAGTTGTTAGAGCTCCTTTGAAAGTTAATAATTTCTTTTGAAGTTTTAGTTAAGCAGGATCTTAGACTCATTGAAACGCATTCACAATGTATTTTTATGATAGAAGATGTGAAAAAATATCTATTAAGAGGTAGGGATAAATAGGGTTTTTACACAAAGGATATTATTAAAAAATCATTTAATAGAATAATAATTCCATTAATGTTATTCGAAACAGAAACTTATTCATTCAAAGTTAGGAACTCTATTTTTCTGTACAACTATATTAAATTAATAACTTTAAAAATAATTTTTGTAAATGTATCATACTTATTGAATTCGTATACAAAACTTGATATAAATAACAGACTATAAAGGAGGTAAATGTCTTCTGGAAAATAAAATTATAGTAGAATCCAAATAAGATAAAATGTAGTTTTTTTTTACAGAAAATGTTTTCTCAAAAGCGCTTTTGTAATATTCTTGAAAGAAATAATGATTTATAACAAAAATGGAATGAAATGGAATTTATTACAGTAAAGAATAATGAATTCAACATAATGAGTAATATTGTAAGTATTATATCCTACATATAGAGAGAGGAGTAGACTCTTAAATGCAAATTTAAACTTTAACTGCTCCTTAAAACAATAAATCAAGTGGTTTATTAATAAGTCATAAAATTTTTAAGTATGACTATAATAAGACAATTCCAAATAATTAAGAGTCGATTTTGACTTTTAAAAAATCAAAGTTACTTTTTGAAATATTTCCTGAAGTGACAGAATTTTAGGAAATCAAGGGGAAAACATCTAAATATGTATTGACTAACGACGCATGCCCAAACGAGATAAGAAAAAACGTTTTTTTCATTTCAGCTTAATTTTATATTAGACTAATTTTATTTTTCAGAAATTCAGAAATTTAACGCACATTAGGAATCTATGATAGAAAATACATTGCTAAAAATATTTACAATAGGCATTCCCTTAGATTTTCTCTAAAACAATGTTGAATTAGATTTCGATCAATGAACCTCTAGCATGCGAGAAATATATATATTTTGCACGAGGTCAACTGCGTGGCCATAGTAGCAAAAGCTTTATAGCATAGACTTTACAGCCAGTGATGTTCCCATCTAGCCATATGTTTGGCCCTGACTAGTCTAAAGAACTGTTCTTTAAAGGCAACGTGATTAATACAAAACTTTTTCGAGGTTCAAAGTTCTGGTGGCGTGTAGTGAATAAGGAGAATGGTGTACTATCTCTGATCTGAACCTATTTCAAAATTGTAAGGCCAATTTCGCCATGGTTAGCATTGAAAGAAATGCAACAAGTCCTAATAGGTGAGTGAGAATTCTCTTGTTAAAATAATAATAATGTTAATAGCTACTCATAAAGATTAGAAAAGGAAAGAAATGTCGGAAATTAAATAAAAATCAAAGCCCGAATTTAAACTTATGCTAAACATCGGGAGAATAATTAATTATTTAAGGTGACTGACTACTTTCAGACTGTAATTTAAAAAAAAGTATATAAACAAATATTTTTTTTGATGTCTAATGTCAGTTGTGAATTAGAATATACATGTAAAATTGTTTAAATAATATTTTTACGAGAAAAAATTATCTAAATACAAAAAATGAAGAAATAATGACGTATTTTCGAAACATTCTTCTTTTATGATAAATGCTTCAACAATATTTTGCCTATATTATAGCTAATACTTCTTTTTACAGAGCCTAAACTAGAATTCTAGAAGTGGATTTATTCATATTTTTGTGTATCAAATTAAAATTTTAACGAAAAACATCGGTCATTATTTCGACTGATCTTATTTGAAAATGACGTTGATATTTTCAAAAATCCTAATTCAGGTTCTGTATAAAAGTCCAAGCTATATGTAGGAAAAATATCATTGTTATAGATGCAATTTTCTTAAAAGGTGAATGTTTTGCAAATCTGTCATTCTTTCTTAGTTTTTGACGAAAAAAAAAATTCCATTTAAGTAATTTTTTTCTCTTAAAAATGTTCTTAAGATAATTCAATATGCATATTGTAATTCAACTGATTATAAATATGTAGAAAAGTATTCATTTATATGCAATTTTCTGCTCAAAATCTCAGTTCCGAATTTATTTAGTCACCTTAAAGTACGTGATAAGAACATTTTTCACTTTAGTTATGAATTTTTCTGTAATGAAGAGTCCCACTTAGCAAATTTTGGCTAGTATAATTAAAAAGATGCATCTTTATGTTTTTTCCTCTCATAATTCTTTATTTTTAAGTAGCTTTCCTTCGCCTTAGTCAGATGAAGGTCTTTGTTATTCAAGTTGTGAATTATATGTACATTTTGTATTTACAGAATGAACTATAAAAGTATCTAATTGATTCTTAAATTTTTCAAATGTAAAAATTGATCCTTATAAAATATTAAATTTCTAATTATAACTAAAAAATAAACAAGGAATATGAATGTTTTAGGAAAAGAAAAAAATATTTCCAAACAGTTTCTGAATTCCTTAAGGTGTTCGAAACTCATGGTCTTTAAAACTATAGATTCCTCTGCCTTGGTATATACCGATCTTTCTCTTGTTATTCGAATTTTAAATGAAGCTCCTATTCCCTTCCATAACACCACAAAAGATTTCGGAAACTCCCCTTCAGGCTGACAAATAGGAAAATAAATTAGCACAAGAAACCATTTATGGGAGGCAATAACAACACAAAAAATACAGTGTCCTATCTCACCCCAAAGAGATCCTGTCAATGCGAAGAAAGGGAATGCAAGTCAAAGAGGGTTGAAAAATTTATGACCTTCTTTGGAATTTTCCAGGTAGTGCTGACGAAGGGGTCACTTTTCTTTCGGGGCGGACGGCAAAAACCTTTTGGCACTTGTCAATCGATAATGCCCACGATCAGTGGCCATTCACATTCGCTACATCATCCCGGAGCGATTTGAAATCGTCCGTGAAAAGCTATTCCGTTTGTAAAATAAAAATCCTGAAAAGGGGTTGTATTTTCCCTATGCGGATGCCACGGCATTACCGTCACCATCTCCGTCGCAGAGGTTGAAAGACGGGACACGGACACAAATGGAGAAGACAGCTCGGGAAATAAATTTCGGAAATAATCATTTCTGAGGTTATTTTGGGCATTTTTTTGGTTGGATGGGGTTGTGTGTCGAGTTTTATCTGACTCTGAGGGAGGATCGGATAAAAGGAAATAGGAAAAAAGTTATTTTGTATAGAACACAGCACTCTGGTCCAAAAACAGAAATGAGAAATCAAACCATATTTAAAGTAAAAACGTGATTTTTTTTGTCTCTAAGTCATTGTCCTGTAGCTTGTGATTTCACCTTACTTTTTCTCTCTTACTGAGTATAATTATAACAATACACATTTAATATACACCGCTCATTAACCATACCTCAAAATTACATATACTGGGGTTTTATTCACTCTTCAAGCTTTCCTAGATTAAACTAAAGTGATGTAGTGATAGAAAAGAAATAGAATTAGTTTAGTCCCATTCGTTCTTATTGAATGGCATCACTCTGTAGACATTCTTTCATTGAATATGAAAAAAGTTTTGCAGAATGAAGTATTTTTCTGATAACACAGCGCGTGAGAGTTGATTAAAAATTATATATATAAGGGATGTAGTATTGCATGATTTTAGACTATAGTTCCCAAAAATTTAGTGATCACCACTCATTTTATAAGACAAAATTTCTTTTAATTATTTTCCCATTATAACAGTTTCCCCGCTTAAGCTATTGAAATTTTTTACATAGTAAAATGTGATGATTTTCTGAAAACTTGTTGCACTGGTAGCCTTGGCTCTCAAAGAAATCCAAAATACAAGGTGATTCCACACAAATAGATTGAGATGAAAAAATGGAGTGCGACAGAGGGATGCATTGGCATGCTTCATGTTTAATATAGCGCTCGAAAAAGTTAATAGTCTCAAAGATCAATATCAGAAGAATTATTTTTATTAAGTCAGTTCAATAATTGTCATATGCTGATAACATTGGTATTATTTCCCGAATTGCCCCAGCTTTCACACAAGCATTGCGACATTAGAACAAAGTGCTAAGAGAATTAACTTATTTGTAAATGATAATAAAATTAAATATTTACCTTGTTTAAAGTCCGCTTGCAATTTAGTCACATTGAATTAGTCAATATAAATTTTAAAAAAGTTAATAGTATTAATTATTTGGGAAGGGAGATAAATAATAATAATGAGTATACTACAGAAATTTATAAAAAGAATCATTGATGCGAATATATGTTTTTATGCCCTAAGAGTTATTTAGAATCCAGCTTTCTCGAATTAAGAACTACACTCATGTCCATAAATTAAGGATAATTCCGAATCACACAGAAATTGAACTCTAAAATAAAAATTCCACCTGTAGAATTATCACACACATCTTGAAGAAGAATATGCATATTACAGGAAACCAGCAGATATCGCTGATAGTACGTCACAATGACGAGAGTATAAGAGAGGGGTATATAAGGAATGGTGGCAAAGAAGTAAAATTGTTCACAAGCGCTTTAATAGCCTTTCAGTGCAATGACAGCATAGTTATATCACAAAGGAAGCATTTGGATGATTTTTTACGTGGTAGAATTATCGGACGACTGGAATGTGGACGTACCCAGCTGGAAGTATCCGAGGAACTTGGAATCGCCCATAGTGTCATCTCCAGGCTTTGGCAACAATTCCAAGATGATGGTAATGTGAGTAGATGTTACAGCTCAGGTCACCCCCGAGTTACAACGCCGAATGAGGACCGGTATTTGGCAGTGACTGCCAAAAGAAACAGACGGAGCACAGCATCAGACCTATCTCGTCAGCTCTCTTCAGCTACCGGTACGACAGTTTCAAGGCAGACCGTGTACAGACGCTTAGGGCACATTGGTCTATATGCTCGTAGGCCTGTCAGATGTGTTCCCATTACCGCAACTCACTGTCGCCTGCGATTAACCTGGAGTAGAGAACATGCATTGTGGACATCGCAACAGTGGTCTTGTGTGATGTTTTCTGACGAGTCCAGGTTTAGTTTGCAGTCTGATTCTCGCCGGTCTTTCATATGGGGAGCACCAGGTACCCGTTACCCCAAGAGAACACCATTGAACGACACCGTTACGGTGGTGCAGAATGGCTCGTTTGGGGAGGAATTATTCTTCGTTCCAGAACTGAGCTGCATGTTCAGAGTGTAACGATACCAGGCCACATCTATCGGGATGTCATTCTGGAATAACATGTACGTTTGTTTCTGGGCGCCATGGGTGCTGAATTTCTGTTTATGGATGACAACGCCCGTCCTCACGGTGCAAACATTGTAGACGAATGCCTTCAATCGGAGGATATCACCCGTATGGATTGGCTAGCATACTCACTGGACTTGAATCCAATAGAGCATGTGTGGGATATGCTTGGCCGACGAATTGCAGCCCGTCAACCCCCTCCCACCTGTCTACCGGAACTTGGGAGGGCATTGCTTGATGAGTGGTGTAATATTCCCCAAGATCAGATTGATAATTTGATACTCAACATGCGTAGGTGTTGTAAGGCTTGTATTGCATCGTCCGGGAGACATACTCCGTATTAACCATCATACTAACCATGTTTTACTGTTTTTTGTAAATAGGTTCTTTTTTGAAATATGCTCCAGTGAGTAAAAATTGCAATTTTTATTAATTATGTCAAACATATAGCATCTTTTTTGCTCTTTACCTTTTGTTTAATAAATAGACTTTACAATTAAGTCAAATTTGTTTTGCTTCTGTCTCTTTCTTTGCCTGAACTTCATTATCTTTAATTTATGGACATGAGTGTAAATTGCTTTTTTACAATAGTCTTATAAGATCTTTCCTGACTTATACAGCAAAGACTTGGCATTGATTTAACATGATATGAAAGCTTTGGAAATATTTTCGTGAATGATCTTACGTTGGATTCTTGGTGGGATCCAAGTGAATGAACGGATCATGGAGAAGAAGATGTAATTTAGAATTCTAAAATTTTACAAACAACCTGATATTGTAAAATTCGTCAAAATATAGAGACTTAATTGTGTTGGTTATCTGCCTAGAATAAATGAAGATCGTTGCTGCAAGAATATATTTCTGGCAAAGCCCACGGGAAATATATCTCCGGACAGACTCCTGCTAAGATGAATTGATGGTATAGAAAAAGATCATAATATTTTAAAGGTTAAAATCTGGAAAACTATTGTGATAAAAGTAGAGTTGCCTAGAGAAGAATAATAGAGAAGGCCATGACCCTCCCAAGGCTGTTGAGCCATTGGAGAAGAAAAAAAAATCTGATGATATATCGCCGCCTTGTTACATAATTATGAAAAGTTTGAGCCCAATCTGTACTTCATCTAGTAAAAAAACTTCTTTGTTAAGCCAATTTTAATGAAACGTAGCCTACAAGCAAAGTTTATAAAAAAGTGTTTGAATAATATAATTTGAAGAAAATTAGAAAAAAAAACATACTTTCATAGTTGATAGATGGGTCTGAAAAATTTGAAAAAACAAGATTTAGTAAGCACAGTAATGAATGTAATCTTACCTTTCGAATCTACATATCTGTGTGAAAATGGCGTTTCCTGTAGTGAAAACAATTAAAACCAAATATAGGAATAAGAGTTAAAACAAGACCTTTTTCAATTGCATTAACGCTGGGCACTAAATCATATTTTACCAATACACAAAACTCGCAAAAATCCCATGGGTAGTATTCTGCCTTTATTAACGATTGAACAGATTTTTTTGATTGAACAGTGTCAAAGGGATCATTGGAACCACGAACGCATTTGGGGAAGGGAAGTTGACATTTATACTGGAAGATTTGGGGGACAAATATACATACATTTCTATATATTTATAAGGTTAGAAATCACTTCCAGTGTTACTTAAAAAAAGACATGATTATAATAAAAAATATAAAATACCTAATAACATTGATTTAAATTATCCGTTAGCACATTCACATATTATAATTTAATAAATAATAGCAATAATTAAGTAAATAGTTTGAAGTTAATGAAAAAGTAAGGAAGTCAAATTTTCACTACCAATTCCCTCACTATCTACAGTATTTTCTGTAACTGTTAAAATATTATCCACTATCATAGAGTCTAACATGGCCAGCCATTCATTGGAATAACTTTGAGGTCACGTTAGCTCAGTAGTCATGATCAAGCGCTAATGGGTCCTGTCGTGCGAAATAACGGAGAACTGCTACTTGTTAAATAGACCTGGATCTAAAAGTTTTCGTGTGGCATGATATACAGTTAAGAGAAGTTACAGCTTGAGTTCTTTCTCGTCCTTTGATTATGGAGTAAAATTACGAATTCATCGCCAACTGTTTATTTTGGTCATACAAAATCAAAATAAAATCGAGCAATATTTATTAGAGCATTGTAATTTTTTTAGATTAAACAACGTTGAGATTTTTTTTTACTGAATTGTGATTAGTTGGAACCACTTTAGAAAGCGAAGGCCATTACAAAATACTAAAAGATAAAATATTAATAATAAATAAAATTTTTAAAAGTGATCCCGTGCACTCAGAAATTTTTTTAGCTCTTTTACAGTTGGTTAAATTATCAATGCGTAAAGAATATTTTGGAGACTGAACGAAAATTTTTTAAAAACATTAGTGTTAACGTGTTTTAGCTGCTATTTATCATTATAAAACCGCCATTACCATACGCAATATTGTTTTAAAATAATCAATTATATTTAGATCACTTAATGCAAATAGGCTAACTCAAGTAATGACCAAAAATTATACTTTACAAAATTTAACAAAGTGTCCACTGGATGACGGGCTTTTTTGTTATTGTAACATGTTAATGAGCATATATTTTGGTACTTAACAACTATACCGTCAACCAATTTCGCCAAATCAAAAGACGTCGCCTAATACTGTCATTATTGTGTGGACGTTTAACTTACGGTTTTCCACTATTGGCTGCTTATCGTGTCATTTGGAAATGATGGTATTTAACATTCCAATGCGGGCTTATTAATAGAAAAAATATGAATGTGGTAAGAGATTATCTAAATTTATCATAAAACTTAAAAGTATACCCTGCTTGAGAATATATTTTTATCAAATGTTCTAAACAATTGGGGATAAAGTTTTCATTCCTAAGAGTATTCTCTAGCCGGCTTTAAGATTATGTAGCCGACTGAGTGGCGTGGTTGGCTTGTCACTTGCCTTCTGTATCTAAGGTTGAGGGTTCGACCATGGTCCTAGTAGGTGGATTTTTATGATGAAAAAAATCGATAGCGGCCATGTCATGGGATTAGACGGCATGTATTATTTAGTTTGGCCCTATTTAGTTTGGCTTGGGTACTCTCTGCAAAATTAAATTGTAGTACAGGTTCGCATTGTCAGAGTTCAGGTGCCTATCTCTAAGGAGGAAACTGGGCGTCAAAATCACCTGCGGCGATTAGTATTCACTTATATGGTGCGGTACTAAAACAGATACCAGCTTCCGGGAATGTACTAGGTCTACAATGGTAAAACACCAATCCCAAACCCATTAGAAATAAAAAAAAATATTGTCACATGAGTTTCTTATTAATTTAAGAGAATTTTTAATTGGAATTAATCCTCAGAGAGAGTTTTTCAAAAGTACTTTCTGTTTAATTTTACAAAAATACTGTTGTTATTGTATATTGTTTTTATGAAAAATATTTTCGCATCTTTTAAGGAAATAATGTATCTTGAATCCGTTTAGTTAGAAAGATTTCTTTTTCACAAATTATCATATAATTAATTATTAATAATACAAAAGATATTTAATTGATATCTTTACAATCTCATTATAACGACGAATTTAACATTTAAACTATGCTTTCAAAGATTACCACTTACGTGATTCATATATTTAGTTTTAAATTAAGAACATTCAATTCACACTTTCAATTTTACCCAATTTTCTTATTATTCAATTAGTTTTTCTTTTGCTTGCGTGGTTTTTAATAAAAGTCATAAATTTCAACTACTGCTGGAGTGAATCAACGGGTAACTTTATATCTTAAGACTAATTTGCATCATAAGAAATGATTAAATCTGTATTGTAACATTAATGAGGTAATTAAGTTTTTTTTATATTTATGTACATTTAAAGAAACCAATGATGACTTTCGCAATTATGTCATTTAATCTTGAAAATGAGAAGTAATTAAAAATATAAATTTGCATGCATTAAAAGAAATATCTTTTAAGTTTCTTGATAAGGAAAAACAATTGAAAATGTTCTTTTGTGAAAGATGTAGGGATATGTTTATTAATTTAATTAAACACATGAAAAGTATTTTGAAAATAAAAGCTAATTCATTAAATCATAATATTTGAAGATTGTAAGTAAACAAATCTTAACTGTCTGAAAATAATTACTGTTAAAGAGGTAGTAAGATGATATGATAATTAATTGTGTAGAATTAAGGAATTGAAATTTGAATAGGAGTTAGTTAGATTTCTTAAAAGTTTATAAATATTTAAAAACTAAAAAAATGTAAATAATTGTTCGAAATAACTTATTTTTACATTGTATAGTTTTTGTATCTTTTTAAAAGTATTATTGATTTGTACTATTCATTTTAAGTGTTTAATATTGTGTTATTACAATTTTTTTGAAAAAATTACATTTGAAATAATGAATATATTTATGGGTTCATGTTTTTTATAATTTAAAGAAAAAATAGTAAAAATTTGATCAGTAAGAAATTAAGTTTTTTGAAAGTTAAGTCCCAGTTATTAGAAATAAATGAAGTAAACAAATGCTGTAAACAGATTGGTATCTAGACGGCAGAATGCTTCAACAGTTATTTTTATAAGTTGCTTATTATAATCTATATAAATAAATAAAATTGAAGTGTCTGTTTGTAATTTCAAATTAGTAGCTTTTTACTAAATGCATTTAAAGATATATTCGTTAGTTATATCAAAAAATCAATTTTTAAAATTTTTGTCTGTCTGTCTGTTTGTTCCGGCTAATCTCAGAAACGGCTGGTGCGATTTAAAAAATTCTTTCACTAATGGAAAGCTACATTATCAGCGAGTAACATAAGGTACATTTTATCTTCATATTCCTACGGGAACGGAAACTATGCGGGTAAAACCGTGGGACTTTGCTTACTCCCCACCAAGTTGGCGCAAAATTATGCATTTGGTCAATAATGGGAATTTTAATAATGGAAATTTCTCACATTTATAACACAGTGAATTGAAACACAGTGTAATTTAGCATCTTTACAAAAAACAATTTTTAAATGGTTTTTTATTAAACGTATAACGTTTATTACGTTACGTTTGTTAAATGTCAAACTCAAACTTTGAGAAATATCGCCAAGTTGGCTAAGAAGTTCTTTATTCCGACAATCCCAGATATTTTAATGCAAATTTTCTACCACATTTTAAAGAGGGAAACGAAATAAAGTTTTAGCGAATTGCGTGCGTGATATTGAAAATTTTATGTTAATATTAATTGACAGTTTCATAAAAAGTGTTGATTTTTCGAATGTTTATCACTTTGAAATTTTTTAAATTCTAATTATACAATATTCATATTTTGCACAAAATTTTTCACTTATACTGAACCTAGATATTTTACATGGAAGTATTACTTTGAAGATATATACTAGATATTACTATGGAGGAAGCCATACAATGTCATTCGCCGAATAAAATTAGGGAGCTTTACGCAATACTTATTTCATCTTCTGTCTTTCTAATCCTCAAACCTTTTGGAAAAAGTACAAAGACTACATGGCGGAAGATATTTTGCAGCAAATACAAGCAAATATGCCTTTCAATCAACACATCTACAACGAAACGCAAAAAAGGTTTTCAAAATGGTTGGGAAGAAGCTACATGATTTTGGAATGATTATTCCTAGACGTGTCGACGTAAATGGCTTCGATAATGAAATTGCTTGAGAATTAAACTACGATTTTATAGCATTGCAACATCAAGTAACAGAATTTATCCCTCAATTAACTCCAGAACAAAGTCACGTTTTCCAACAAGTGTTACGCAAAATAGAATCCGGCAGTGGTGCACTCTTTTTTCTCGACGCCCCTAGATGAACCGGAAAAACGTTTTTGCTTTATTATTATTAATGACCATCAGAAAAACCCAGAAGATAGCAGTTGCTATGGCTTCTTCGGGTATAGCCGCGACTTTACTGACCAACGGTCGTATTGCACATTCCGTTTTAAAATTATCGCTTAACCTTGCATTTGAAGATTCACTCATCTGAAGTTTCAGAAAAAATAGCTCTCAAGCAGGATGCTTCCATAATGCAAGCTTTTAGTGTGGGATGAAAGTACAATGTCTCACAAGAAAGCTATAGAAGCGTTAAATCGGACTCTTCAGGATTTACGAGATAGTACAGATATTATAGGAGGAATGGTACTTTATTATATATTGGCTGGTGAATTTTCAAAAACTCCCCCTGTAATCCTGTCGCAGATGAAATCAGTCTCTATTAAATCATCAAGCTTATGGGCAAAATTTGAAAAATTAAGTCTGAAAACGAATATGAGAGTGCATCTTCATAATGACGTAGATTTGGAACATTATGCAGAGACGCAATTGAAAATCGGTTATGGATGTTTGGACGCAAATGCTGGAGGTTATATTTTACTTCCAAAGAATTTTGTAATGTAGAAGAGAAAATGATGTAAATCTTATTGCTCAAATTTACCCGGGCTTGCAACAAAATTTAAATTGGGATCAGTGGTTGCGCGCAAGATCAATATTGGCGCCTAACAATGACATTGTCCATAAAATCAACATTGAAAATTTAAACGACGTGCGGGGGAAGGGGGAAAATGAAGAAATATTTATCAATGAATACAATCACGGATAAAGAACAAAGTACTTCATATCCCACGGAGTTCTTAAATTCACTTGAACTTTCGGGTGTACCCTCACATAAACTTCAATTAAAACTAAATGTACCAGTTATGCAAAATCTCGATGCTCCTTGACTATGTAAAGGAACGAGGCTTTGGATCACAAAACTGATGCAGAATATACTTGGTAACAACATTTTAACATATGTCATGAAAAGAGATAGTGTTATCATACCTCGAATTCCAAATATCTCCACTGACCTACCGTTTTAATTCAAACGATTTCAATATCCCCAGTTTTAATGTTGCTATTAACAAAGCTAATACTTCAGGTAGCAGGGATGCATTTGGTAAACCAATGTTTTTCCCATGGCCAACTATATTTAGCCTGATCGGTGTGTCCAATGCCCAAATCTTCACATATTTGCAACTGACGGAAGGACATATAATATGGTATGCAGTTCTGTTTTGAGCTCTTTTAAAGAGAAATTATATATTAAACATAGATACTTTCGATTTTTAAAAATACTAATAGCTTAAGTTATTGAATTTTTGTTGTTAATTATTATAATACATTACATTTTCATTTTTTTAAAACTTAGCTCTACTTTAGAATTTTTAAATTTTATTGGTTCCAGTCAAGCATAAAAAAATTACCATATTACGAGTATATTACTTACTTTTTAATGCTAATGATTACGACTTTGACAGTTATTTAAAGACATCAACGCGAGCGGAGCCGCGGGTAAAAGCTAGTTTTACTTATAAATTGTATTTGATTTTGTTTTCATTCGTGTACAATATTTAACATGAGAAGACTTTTAAAATCATGGAAATAAAAAATAAAGGCATAAACATCTTTTGTACATGTTGTGCATAAGCTCTGAGAATGGATTTAGCTCTGAGCGTGTGTAATAATTTTTTTTTATAATTATTAAGTTAAAGTTTTATGAAATATTGATCTTTCATTCGTTTTCTTCTATATATTCATTATGGCAGTATACTGTTTAATTGTTCTACATTTGTACATATACTATTATTTAAAACCCTAAAGCTTTTTGATAATTGAAGTGTGGGTTGAAATTTTTTATACATGCTCTGAAATGTATGTTTTGTAAAACTGTGCATGGAAGTAGCTCTAACATGTTTAGTACTTTTTCTAAAAAATTTCAAATTCAAAATTAATGTTTTTTTGAGAATTTTTGGAAGTTTAACTATAAAAAAATTAGTATAAAATTAAAGAACAGCAGCAGAAAATAACCCATGCACATTTTTATGTAGTATCTTGTTAGGTACTTGGAAAAAGTTTTTGAAAGAAAAGAGACATTTTTAAAAAAGCCTTAGGAATTTAAGAAATGTTTAAAAAAGTTCAAAAAATTACAATTTTACAAACATTTTGTAACAAATTAAAATTTTTTTGTATGGAATTATTATTAGATATTAAACTTTATAATAAATTAATAACAATAAACAATAAATTATGAAGATGGTACCATATGGCCTTAAGACGAAATAATACAACGGTCTCATAAACTTCCATGTATTTTCATGAATATTTTTCTCTCAATCTCTCAAAAGGAAAATCGCTTAACACGAAAAGATTGCTTTTCTGAAAATGAACAAAATACGGAAAACTCCAGACGGAATGGACTGTTCTACTGTATCTTCGAAAAATTCGTTGCAGTAGATGGTGATAATGTTTGTATAGCCCCAATTTATGGCAGACCAAGACATTTTGGAGCTTGTTCAAATCTCAGAAAATATTATCGATTTAGATTCCAACGAGGAAAATGAAATTAACACTGCAATTCCTGATCCCACATCAGCCGAAGTGAGGAAGGTCATGAAAAAACGTATGCGCAGTTATTTAGACGCACATTACAATGGGGAAATGAATAAAAAATATGACAACATCGAACAATTTATTGATGATTTGATGCTAAAAAAGACAATGCAAAGAAAAATATCAGAATATTTTCCAAAAATTCAATAAATGTTTCATTTTTCAAGGAAATTTGAAATTTTTTTATTAAATTTTATTAAGTTTTTGCGAATAATTTTATTTCGTTGTTTTTTATTTAATGCATGCATATATACACATTTATGTAAATAAAATGTACTCAAATAAACTTTATTTTGTTGAATATATGTTATTTTTTTGAATATACTTTAACACGAAATTCTTTTATTACGAAAAAATATTTCAGTCCCCTCAGTTTCGTGTGAAGCGATTTTCACTGTATTATTAATAATAAACTTAACTGTTACTGATAAGTTTTATTATTATTGGAGAGTATTTTAAACATTTATTGCAGAAACTAAGATCAAGATGTTTCATGAGTATGAAAATCTTTTAATTTATAATTATGTCTGGAACTTTTTACTCGAAAGTCTAGCAGTTGAAATATTTCTGAAAACATTTAAAGAGTACAAAGTTTTCAGAAGGGAAATAATTACAAATTTCACCTATGTTATTTGTACACGTCAGAAGTATCTTAAATTATAAGGGCAAAAAGGAAGGCAGAAAAGTATATAGGAGTTCTATATTACTGTCCATGTAAATTTGCATAAAATCCGATGTTTTCTACTCAAATATTTATTAAAATATATTTCCCTATAATCATTTGAATTAATACAGACATATATATCCACTAACAGAGACCGGCTGGAAAAAATTGAAATGACGCTGAGTTCAAAGAATATGCAAGTAGAAGATCTGTGTATGTTCTTCAAAATACAAATAATTTCTTTCATGTGGGAAAACTTATTCAAAGTAGGCACTTAAGCAATGGAAATGTTCCAAATCGCAAAACTTTATTCACAATTATTGTGTTGTTGATAAATTTACTAATGTTGTTACATTGTTGAAACCATTGTTTTTTTTTTTTGATAATTCTATTGTTGCATAGTTGAATCTGTCATATTGTTAATAACTGTTAATGATTTATATATATTCTATTTAATATTAATTAAAAAATTATGTAAGTCACCTATGTACAAAAAATTAATCACAAAAGAAATATTTAGTGCAGTTGAACGACATAAGATATAGATGAATTTTATTTTGGTTGTATGTATGTGATTGCTTATTTTATAAAAAAAGTTAATTTGATTGGAAAATTTAATACCCTGTTGAATTGTATATCAACTAAATACATATTGGGATACGATCAGACATAAATGTAAGTTAGGTGAATCTAATTTCCGTAAGATTTGTTAAAATTGTTTCAATTGACCTTTTAGACTTAAAAGTGCTTAGAAACTATAAAATCTATAAATGTCTGTATTTTCTTAGATTCTATAAACATAAAAGCACACAGGATCTATATAGATAAGCATTTCCAATTTTTCTTACCATATCTCCTCTCAACCATTCCCGGAATTAGACAACATTAATGTAACATATCAATATTTTTTAATATTAAAAAATAGAGCTGTCCACACAAAACCAAGCCAATCTGACAACTTGTTCTGGATCTTTAACTTACATTTTATAAAGAAATCAATAGCAAATTATTGAGGAAACCAGTGAGTAAATCTTGAAAGCTTATAATAGAGAACTGAAGTTCAAATATACAAAATAAGCTTGATGAAAGATTTTTCTAAAAGAATTATTTTTTTTAGTATTATTTAAACATTTATAATTATTTTTGATGCAACGGGAGGGGTACTATTTTATGAGTCTGCTAAATTTAGAAAGGTCCTAGTGTATTTGAGGATTATTGTAAAGATAGTTTGGCCCTAATTTAATTACCTCCAGTGTCATTTTACTGATAATCAGTCTCAATTTCTTTTCTTCAATAACAAAATATTTATGGAACTATTCAGCTAATTATGCTGAGGGAAAAGCAACAATAGTTTTCCTACAAAATTGACTGGATTTGGGTATTTAATTTCTGCTTTATCACAAAACCCTACCATCGCTTTTTTTATATTTAAGCTTTAACTGTCTCATCATTTTTAATTTTTGAGAGTTCTTAATACTGCATTAAAACTTGACAGAAATTCACTGGCACAAGTTGCACCCTCTAGGTGAGAAAACCAATTTGATTTATATCAGAAAATATTTTTAAATCGTAACACAGAATTTTTCTCAGATAATAGACAATAACAAATACATCGAAATCAGTCATTTCATTCTTTCAGAACGAAAGAAATGTTTCAAGTATATTTTGTACTATTCAATAAATGTATTTGGTTAAAGTGTGATTTTTTTGGGTGGGGGGCTTGGCAATGTAAAATTTTTTTGGCGACCAAAATCGATCGCCAGGCTACTTTACTTAGCGATAGATGTCCGGAAGCAATAATCCTTGGATACTACACTTGAGCCATGTATTTCAACTACATATCTTTGGGTATGGAGGGCTTTGTATGACAAGAATTTTATGCATCTTTTTTTTTTTAAAGTATAAGAAATATGCATTGCTACGTACACAAATTCTATAATTATACTGAAGTATTAATTCATATAATTTTCTATAAAAACATTTTGCATAGAGTACCTCGCATATATATATATATATATATATATATATATATATATATATATATATATATATATATATATACTTTTTTCTACTCTAGAGTTTACTTTTTAAATAAGAATACATTATTCATAAAAATAACAATAAAAAGTTTACTGTTGCATGAAACATCATCCACGAATTGTTTTAAAAAATATGTTATGAATTCGATTTTATTAAAAATTTATGAATTGAAGTTTACATATCTTAATATGAAATTAAAAAAATTAACATCAAAAATAAATACAAAGAATCTAATTACAGAAAGGAAGTGGAAACAATGTTTTTTGGTTCTTTAAATTTAAGAATAAAACCTTTTCAAATTAATAGCAAATACTCATTTATGGTTGAGAAAATTTATACCATCTGATTAAATTTACTTTCCGCATATTAATTAAACTGGAATAAAGATTGTCCAAAGATTAATCTTTTTTAAAAGCTATTTGTATTTTTTATTACCTCATTATCATACATTAATAAAAGGAGATGAGGTTTTTCAGTTCAATAAAAAAGGACATTAATCTTCACAATGGAAACAATTTTCTTTTTGAAAAATGATTTTAAAACAAAATGGATTCGCAGTAACTATTTTAATCCTCTTTTTGAAAACTTATTGAGTATCAACCATTTAAGGTATCTTAATGTTTTGGTGTTAACACACAAGAGACCCAGAAATGATTTATTTGTTTGGAGTACATTTACGCTAAAAATATTGTTACGAAGGTCGGATTTTAGGAATTTAGGATATCAGTCTAAAAGAGCACG
>BMAO01034622.1:0-45102 GCA_019973975.1 Trichonephila clavata
TTTTTTTATTCGCTTAGAATGTTATGTATAAATTATTGGATACTTACGTACTATACCGTTGACCAATTTTGCTAAATCAAAAGAAAAGTCGCAATAATCTGTCATTGCGAATAATAGTAGTCAAAGTTTGTTCCACAGACGCCTTTTATGCTTAAAATCACCCAAATAATGAAGAAGATCTCTAGATGAATTATAATATTTCAAAATCATAAGTTATAAATACATATTAAGTTTGATCAACTTCGATACACATTACAATTCTTTTCTTTGATTGAATTAACATATTTAGAATAATAATAGAAGATGCCAACTTAAGTAACATAAGTTTAACTTCAGACGATTATATATCAACAAATAAATTAAGTAATCAGATAAATTAAGAGTTACTTGAATTATTATTAAATTAAGGCAGACGATAATAATACAGAATAGAATTTTTAACCTAAACAATGTCTAAAACTGCTCCATAACTAAATCGTCAATTAAAAATTGATTTAAAAATATAAAGAAAATATATTTAAATAGAACTAACTATTTTACAATGCGAACCAGTCATGCATGTGTGAACGAGATTATTTTTTATGGATGTGTGGGAACAGTTTTCCGCTATTTGTTGCATATCGTGCCATTTGGTGACTCTTTTTCATTTGACGAATTGGTCCACGGTACAATACAAAAGTATTGAAATAGCATTTTTTTAAATACATTATTTGTTTATACAGAAGTGCTCTTATTATCTTCATTTGTCTTTCTAACGAAGGAGTACTAAGCCTTTATGGCTATGTAATAAAATCAAATGGCGACGATCAAAGTGGACAGTTTAAATTGAACTTTTGTAACTGAATTGCGTTTTTTTTCTTCGATCGTGTCACAATATTTCACAGTTTTTGTGTAAACTTCTAACTTAAAAATTTTTTTAGTAGTAAAAAGGCATTTTCCGAAAGAAAATTGGATTTAAAGTGATTATCCAAGTAATTCGAAATTAACGATGATTCCTGTAATTCTGAATTTACTGTCCAAGGAGGAAGACAATATTTTAGTTGCAGATCCATAACAGTCTTGTACTATGGAGAGTTTCGACTTTATTCTTTTTTTTTAACTAAAGAGATATTATAACCGAAAAGATGGTTCTCGGGCGAAGAGTGATAATAATATTGAATAGGTAAAGGTGATCTTAGCGACAGACTTCGGACAAATTTGATCACCATTTGTCACCAAATATGCCGACAAAATTAAAAGCTCTTGGAAAAATATAGAAAGGTTCTAGAGTGATTTATTTAGATACCTTAGATTTAGAATGTATTTCACTGCTTACACTGGCGTAACTAGTCCTTAGTGGGCACCGTATCAAAATTCATTGAAGGCTCTTTTTTGGGGGCCCCTCAACATTTTGTGATTTTTTGTGTGGACATTTTGGGGCCCCGCATCATTGATACAGCTGATACGCCGTAGCTACATCCCTGACTGCCCATATAAATCCTACATTGAATTGAGTATGGAGTGAGAGTGAATTGTACTAGAATTTAGCAGTGACTTTGCGTTTAATTTGCTTCATGCGATATTGTGCCAGGATTTGAATTACTGCGTTATATATTCGTGTGAATTTTGAAATGGTGTTATTATGAATTAACATGTGTGTGTTAATTATTTCTGTAAAAAGGAAATGTATTGTGCTTACTACAGTTCTCGAATAAAATTTTGATTAATTTTGAAAGAGCCTGCTTTTTTTGGGGACATTTGAAAGCCACTTATATAACAATTGTTGACAGAGTTAAAGTAGATGGGCGATATAGATTAGTTCTGAAGTTCCTTCTTCTGAGACTCAAGTAGAATGCCATGGGTTTTTGCGCATTAAATAACTAGCCAAGGATCTTGCGGGTCGTGATAAGGAAGTTTTTAGAGAAAGATACTATAGTTTTGATTCAAATTATTGAGTTTCGTCACCAAAGGTTTATTGCGTATCTCTATGCTATAGATTCCTACAAAAAGTAGATAAGACTCCTCGAATATTACTTCCCTAGTTTATGGGATTTCTTAAAAGATCAGAAGCATTTAAAGAGTATTAAGGTACATAATTTAAGGGAACTCAGTACGATTCAATTGACAAAAATCACTCAAAAAATCAAATTTAATTTTTGTAGCTTTAATTATTCTTTAGATACTTTTCTATAACCTGACAAAATTTGAAAGTTCTAAACTTAAAAAACACAGAATTATGATAGCTTTTGCATTCGTTTTTATTCACAACCTAAGGTAAATCAAAACTTTAAACTATCTCATCTCGGAGAGAAAGATAAATTAACTAGTTTGTCTTCATTTAAAATGCTAAGGATTTTTTTTCTATATTGTGCCTAATGCTTTGAATTTTTTTTTACATATCACTAATAGCACATGTAACACAAGTTGGTATGCATTTTTTAATCAAAGCAATGCTTATTTTTTGAAAATAATTGAACTCAGAATTTGTACATTTTTTAAGAAATTTTAATAAGCATTCATAAAAAGAAGTACTGTACAAATACCAATCATGTTATCACAAAACCCATATCAACTTTTGTTATGCATAGTTCTACGTACTTTTAAATCAAATTTCATGCGTGTATGTAAATTTTTGTAGGAGGAGTAGCATTTTAAAATCACTTCACAAAATTTAAGTTTTTTCCTTAAAAAATTAAATGGCTAACTTTTTATGAACTTTGAGCACGAAATCTGTTTTTCATAGTATACACACATAGGAGGCAACCAAAAAATAATGAACATCCTTACATTAAAGTTTTTTGCTTAAATCGTACCCCTTAAGGGTCATTATTAGCAGTTACTCTCAATTATTTCTAAATAATTACAACAATAATAAACGAAAATTTTAAAATATTGGTATTTATTTTGTAAGGGAATAACGTACTGATTGGTCAGTTTAAAAGTTTTGATCATATCTAAACAAATGTATAAATATATATGCTTGAATATCAATGATTTAATCAATGTTGATTGTTTTCTTAGAAATTTAATGTAAAAATAAGTCAAAAAATGAATACAGTTATCCCTCACACATTACTATCTTAATATTACATATATTACTGCTTGTCTTTTATGGAAATAAACACAATAAGTCTATAGAATATTTTTCGCAATAGTGGTACATTCTGTATTTCATTAAATTCTGCAGTGTGGATTTTTTCAAGGCACATTTTTTATTCAAAAGGAATCGAAATTTGAAAAAAAAAAATTAACAGCATATAAAAAACGAAATTTTAGTATTAATGCTTTTCTGTATACTTTTAAATTCATTCTCTATTTATTTAATGACAATTACGAATGCAATTTTGTAACCATTCTGAAAAAAGGAAGTTTGACAACACTTTTTTTTTAAGTATTTTGATTCCATTTCAGATCTTATACGCACATACACATTTATACACAATTTGTACTTATAAGTGGGAAAAATGGATAGTAAGTTTCATTTAAGGTAACCGACTACTTACGACAACTTTTAAAAAAAAAAAATGATGATATGGGGATTTTTGTTGTTGTTTATAGATTTGTTTAGTACATTTTAAGAAAAATATGCTAAAATTAAGAAGTGAAAAAGAAACTATTACTACAAAAGCGGAAAAAAATGAGTAAATATTGACAAATATAACATAAACGAAAATTGGGATGTGTTGCTGTGTGATTCATTCATTTTTGAAATGACCTTCAGGATAAGAGATATTTTAATTTTTACAAAAACTAGAGAACTTTATTTTTGTTATTACATGAAATTGCTAAAAAACAACAACAACAACAACAAAAAACAGTAGTTATATTCACATAAGGGGCTGTAAATTTTGTAATAAAACAGTGATTGATAAATCTGAAAGTTAAAACACTTCTACTATTATACAGAACATACACAAAGAATTTCAGTTAATTATTTTCAAACTTTTTTCAGCAATCGTTTGAGCATTTAAAAAAAACCCATTTCGAGTAAAACGCGTTTTAAAGTATGACATCTTGCTTAGAGTAATGATATCTGCTTTTATTAAAAAAAAAACTTGTAGTTCTTGTTCTAGTGATCGAAAAATAACAAACTTGGTATTTTTGTAAAGCTAATAAGATGGTCTATAAAGTAAAATCATAAAAAATTGTCAGTTTTCGGCAAAATTCACGATTTTAGGGTAGTCGGATACCTTAAAGGGTTAGTAAACAATTATGAGAATCTCTACTTTTATGCAACTTTAATTAAGCGAATTATTTAAATTAATATTTTAATATTTTTCTATGTTAGCAGTACTAGGTAAATAATTCGAAGTTCAGTTAAATTTTACTTCACCATTATTTTCACCACGTGATAATTTTTATTGAATGTTATCTCAAATATCTTGAATGCTTTTATTTGCTTAGTCGTTACTCCAACATCCTGGCTCTCACGTCCCAAAAATGCTGTAAAAAATAATGCTATTTAATTAATTTAAGAGATATCGAATCCAAGTATGCGAACTTTTTTCATCACGTTTCGCTGATTTCCAATTATTTTTTTTAAACATCTTCCTCTTAGTTTAAAAAAAACCGTATCTGAGAGAGGAGAACAAAACACAAATAACTTAAGTACTTATTTGATAATGGTGGATAAAGTTTTAACCTTTTTGGCATGTTTTTAAATTTTCGGTTGTTATACGTGAAATCAATGCAGTTGCTCATAGTTTTTTAATTAAATGTATAAAACTATCAACTAGAGGAGGATAAAAATCGTAATTTAATTTTTGTTAGATTTTTTAATAGTTAGTAATGCAGTGAAAAAAAATGGCTGATGGGAAATATTTAATTTTTTTTCAAAAACTCTTTTACTTACATATTTAGAAATAAGCATTTGCATATTTTCTTACATTAAAATGATACAAAATACACAAAAAGGCCAAATTTATAAGAAGAATGTTGCCGAAAAAATATGAACAAATACAAATATCATTAACAACAAAAATGATTCAAATTGGTCTATGTTTCAGACGTCTAGAATTTTTTTTTCGGTGTAAAGGAATATCGCACCTTTTTATGACTCTCCATTTTCATTAGATTAATTTTCATCTTTGAAATTGAACTTTTTTTTCCGACGCGTTGTTGAATGTAAAATGCTCCTAGTTTTTCAAATTTTGATTGAAAGTTTCAAAATTTTATTATGTATTGTATAACAGAACGGCAAAACACACGCACGCACCCCTCAGGTGTGGATGTGAGAGGAAATCCACACCTGATGGATTTTCTCTCACACCCATCAGTGTTTGGGAGTTAGAATGAAGGTTAGCCATAATCAAAACAAATACAATTTATTAATCCTTTAATAAATCTCAACAACCCAGGCTAGGAGATGCACCTATAATTAAGTATTGGAGTAAAAGTGAGATAGACGAGATATTTAATATTTAATTATGAATTGAATCACTTACTTTTAGAACGTTTTGGTAATATACGTTCTAAATAATCGTAATTCTTTCTCAGCTATTCGACTTCTAGTCGATATTAATCTAATTCAAATATATCTTATTGACTAAATCGTCAATTATCAACCTTAAATATTAAGTAATTAATGGACAAGTCACTCTCGACTAGCTTTCTACTACTTTACGATAATAACTAACTTCTAACCTCTCTCTCCCTCGAACTTAAAAGTTAATGCTTAAATACAAGCCTTGATTTACATGAAGCGCATCTTCTTTTTCGTTAGAAAGTTTTCAATAGAAAAATATTTCAAGAAATAGATTTTCACCAAGAGGATTAGTAGGAGGCTCGCGAATAGATCCATTACAACCGTGTAGCGGTATTTTATCGAGAACCACATATCGCCAACACCTGGTCACATGAACAACGATTTTTCATTCTGCACGTCGATGGTCGTGTCTGGATGTTTCGTTTTCAGTTCGCAAACAGTTGCTCTCCCCCATCATACACGTGGTCGGGGTAGCCAAATGGTCAAGGTATCAGATCGTGGCTGGCATGTCATGAATTCGAGCCTAGTACCACTGAAGACCCACCGTGTAGGGGAGCGATGCACATTAAATCTATAGAGAACTCAAACGTCCTCTTGTTAGTGTGGTGCGGTAGTTAGGAGAGGGGGTGTCAACTCAGGTGTCGTCCTCGTCACTTGACCGTGGTTCAAAATTACGAGGTCCATCACCAGAAGCCCTCGTGTATAGCTGAACAGTGCGACGTTAATATTCACTCGCTCACTCACCCCCCCCCCCTCATACACAAGTTGGTGCTAGTAGTATTATGCATTGGGGGACGTTCTAATGGGCGGCTCTGGGATCCTTAGATTTGGTACAAAGTAAAATAACGTCATGGGCTATCTAAACATAGCCGCGAATTAGTTATGCCCTTACTTGGCGTCTGTTTTCCCAACTGAAAAAGGAATCTTCTAAGAGGACAACGCCCAATGCCCCAAGCCTATATTATGTTGGAGTAGTTCGAGGAACATAATTATGAATTCCAATTAATGTATTAGTTACCTAAGTCCCCAGATTTTAATCCAATAGAGCAAATTTAGGCTTCCATAGAAAGGCAGCTCAGAGATTAAACATCTTCATGCTGGAATATCTCAACTTTATGAGTCCACTGCTTGGACATTTCATACAACATTTATTCAATCATCTACCATGCCAAGGTGAGTTGCAACTGTTTTGCAGGTCAAAGGTAATGCAACGTATTATTTAGAAGGTTTATAATGTTTTGGCTCGCAGTGTAGAAAACATATATAAAAATTTATAATTAATTTCAATAATACAATAGAATTTAAGTTATTTTAAAATCCGTGCCTCCCTAAAAAGGAAAAGTGAGATCAAATTATTTTTGTCTTTTTAAAGTTCATTTGATCGTGAAATTCTTGTAATATAGATAATTCATAAGAATCAAAATAATTAATTTCTTAAAAAATCCACTGAAATTGGGCATTTAATATAATAAAGAAAAAATTAGATTATTTTACATTACAGACTGAATTACTTATATCAATGGCGGCCCTGTTAAAAATCCTGTAACGGTATAGTTAACTGCTATCTAAGTCTACTTTAGACGCCTATTTTGTACCTTATTGCTAGCCTTGCCAATGTAGAAATTATAAAATTTTAACTATTATTTACCCATTTTGTCATAAGATTCACAGATAGTACCATCGCTTAATATTCATAAATATTTTATAATCTATTTCTTATATCGTACCCTCAAATAATGTAGTAGTTTTTCGTCTTCATTTTAACCGTTTCAATTTAATGCTTTTAATCCTGTTAAAATATCTTTTGGTGAATTAATTTTATATTCACTAAAATAATTTTATATATCTCTTTTAATATCTCTCTCATTTAATCATAATAATAGATTTATTTTTGAGTGTATAAATCGTTTGCTATAATGCTTCGTTGGTAACTGCTTCTGTAACTAATTGAAACTAGAATTAGTATTCATGAATAATTCTTGTTCGAATATTGTCTTGGAGTTTGTAGTATGATTATGTAATCTATATTATCGATGTGGAATGTAAGATGTATCGCATAAAAGTTTATGTTAGGATTAGATTGGATGCAAAGTTATAGAATTTTAGGAAAATATTTGTATAAAATATATTCTGAAAATATGTTTTAAGAAATAAAAATAACTTTAGACTTTTTCATATACGAGTGTATATATATTTCAGAACTATAATTTTATTTGCCCCAAATTATTCTACAAGAAATTTTTAACAAATAAAAAAAAATTTAGCACATAAATTACTTCAGTTACATTCTAAAATAAATTTCAGTTACTTTGATATAAACATAAATATTCATTTTTTTTCAATGTATGTCTAAATGAAATTTGTGAGAATAAGTTTATTTCAAACGATTGCTTTGAACGCATGTGTTTCGCATACTTTTTTCCAGGGAACTTTTCCTAATTTGCAATGTAATTTTAACATAGTATATTTGTATAAACAGAATCAATATAGTTTATAAGTAATTGCGTTTACTATTCTTAACTACAAATAAACTAAAAACGTCTTGCTCTATTGATGAAGGAAATGCTTTAACATAAACACAGGTGTAATTTTTAATTGCAATTTTTACTTACTAAAAAGAATAATGCTTAGTAACAAGAATCGTTCATTGGTTATATAAGGAGAATAGTGACCTCATAAAAATAGCAGATGCAATATAAAAACAAGTAATATAAAAAAAAATTGTCAATTCCTATTAGATCAACAAAAAAAAATTATTTTAGTTACTTTTTATTAAATAGTTACAATTAATATAAATATGCATATACATATGACAAAATCACAACATTAATTGGCAATTAATTTTTATTAATTATCATTAAAGTATCGTATTGTCATCGAAAACAATCGTGTGTATAAAATTTCAGCTCAATTGTTCAGCTTTGAAAAAAATCTTTTATTGTTTTGATCCAAGTCGCTGAAAATGAAGCCAACGTGGCTGTATCTGTATCTTTAAATAATTAATTTCAGTCAATAATTTTAATTAATTTTAATTAAATTATCGTATTTTTACCAAAACAATAGGGTATAGAAAATTTCATCTCAAATGAGCACTTTAAAATGTGAGAAAAAAAAACTTTTTAAGTTTTGGCACACGTCGCCAAAATGGTCGTTAAGTCGCCAAAAATGATGGCAGCGTGGCAGTATTTGTAATTCTTTGAATAATTAGATTCAATCAATTAATTTTTATTAATTATAATTAAATTACTGTATTGTCAACCAAAATAAGCGTGTATATAAAATTTCAGCTCAACTGAGTGCTTTAAAATGCATTTTATTAACGATTGAAAATTTGAACAAGATAAATATATATATATATATAAATAGAGCGAAAGAGTGAACTAATAGTAGGAATTGAATAAATATAAAGTTAGTAATTACTCATAAAAGCGACCTTGGTGAAGTCGAGTGCTGTGTGAGCCAATATGGTAATCCTGAAACAAAATAGCAGTGGGATGCTATAAGTCAGTGGTCCGCAACCTTTGGGTCGCGGACTGTTACCAATCCGTGGATCAAATAGCACTAGGCATCACAAGAAGCATTAAATTATTTCTATTTTATTTGCTGTTGTGTATTTCTCTCGGGTTTGTGCGACTGCTAATGGTAATCACTTTATATTCAATTTTTAGTTTAACTGTATTTTTCTCTGAAGGCATGTTTAAGTACAATTAAATCAAAATCTTTAAATTAAAACAATCTGAAATATAAACAATTAATGTACTCCCCCCCCCCCCACCCCCAGTGGGTTGCAGTAAAATTATCAAACTCTGACAGGTCCGCGGCAATAAAAAGGTTTGGGAGTACCACTATAAGTAATCGGGTAATCGGAAGGAAAAAGAGAAATGGTAGGTGAAATGTATTTTTATATTTATAATAACTTTAAATGCCCTATTCACAATCAAACAAATTTCATTTAATGTATTTTTAAGTTTTTTAAGAGCTATTCTACTAAATCAGAATGAAATGAACTTTTTTCCATAAATTTGTTTTTTTATTATAAAATAATTCAGGTTAGTGAAAACATGAATGGATTTTTGTTGTCATTCTTTTCTCCATTCATTACAATTTTTGAATTACGCAGCTCATTATTCTCAAAGTCAATGCGAAGATCTTTGGATTGCGTTTTGTTCACCAATGCCTCACAGTTAACAAAGTTTGATGATATTCCCTTTCGAAAAAAGCGATCGACATGCTTGTAATTGAACAGAATCTATGTTTTGATTTTATATTTATGGATAAATATTTTGCTTCGTTAAAATTTGTGAAACCAAAAATCGATTTCCTTTTGTGTGGTGCTCATTTCAAGAATGGAATTTTATTTCTTCTTCTCGTTACATTAGATTCCAGAAATTCTCATAAAAAATTTACGACTTTTGCATAACGTCATTCTGAAAATGCAAAATTTACAGCACACCCCTTCTCCCCATTACATTATTTTTAAGAATATTCAATCTTTGCTTATTATTTGCTTATTCTATAATATTCGATTTACATAAAAAAGCGAATTGAGGAATGATTTGATTATTTAACGTTACACTGTGAAGTGACACGAGAGTTATTTGCGACGAACCTCGTAATTATAAGCCACGTCAAGTGACGAAGATGACACTTGAGCTGTGGCACCTTTCTCTCCACACTTCCACTTCAGGCCAAAGGGCGGACATAGGGCCTCGACAGATATAACGTACATCAGTTCTTCTACAAGGCAGTTCTTCATTGGCTTTACGATTAATTGTCCGGAAGTGATTTCAATATTGTTGATTCGCTAATGTAACACTACTGTTGAGCAGCAAATAAACACGTTTAATTTTAGAAACAGTGAAATAATGTATTCCTCCTTCCAATCAGTGTTCAATTTTTTTCTTTGTCCAATGGGGCTGCTTCGGATGGGGAATTACTATTGCAGGCCTAGTACATTCCCCGTGAGGCACCATATAGGTGGATATCAATTACCACGATGTGATTTTGACACCCAGTTTCTTTTCCACAGGGAGGCACCTTCTGACACGAAATTGTACCAGGAACTTAATTTTGCCGAGAGCACTCAAGCCAAGTACGCTCCCTAGGGATTTTTAACATGCCGCATAATCATACGACATAGATGCTATTGATTATTTGCATCATTAAACTCCACCTACTTAGGCTGGGATCAAACCAGCAAACTTGGTCTTACAAGGCCAGCGCCACCCAGCCTACGTGTTAAAATTATACTCTTATTTTCACCGTCTTTTACTTGGTCAACTCAATTCAAAATTAAATGCTGAAATATTTAAACAATTAAGGGTACAAAATACGGTACATCAAAATTAGGAATACACATTAAATTTCATCAAATAGACGTCTTCTACTTTACACTGACGACTGATGTGCATGACCACCCAGCTAGAAAAAGACAGAGCATGCGTGTCGTAGTCTATCACTACCTCTAAGATTATTAACTCCCCTTCGTGTATTATCTAAATCTGAATGTGTTGAATTCATGATAAATTACTACTTATTTAATAAATCAATCTTATTTATTAACTTTTCTTAATTGAGAAATTACACAAATACTATTCAAATTTTAAGAACAATAAAACACAGTGGAGTATGAGAAGAATTCAATAATTATGAACGACGGAATCTTAACTGAATCTACGGCGGTCAACGCGTACAATTAAGCTACACACTTATACTTAAATTGTGAAATCAAACTAACCTGATACCTTTTGTTATGGCAGGTTCTTCTAACTACTTCTTCAATATCTGGCTTGCTTTAATAAGCGACTTCAATCTCAGCTATCTCTCAGTTCTATCCCGAACTGATTTTATGTATACTTTTCAATAGACTTTACTCCCGACGACTATATTTCCACTAGAAAAACTACTCTCTCAATTCCTATTCTCTTCATTTCATTTCCCCCTTTTATATCATTTTCGAACTTGCTAAACCTGAACTTATAAAATATCTTATTTGCATAAATCACACTTTTGGCTCTCGGTGGAGATTGGTTGAAATAAATAAAACATTTAAAGAATGCGAGAGAAGGTTAGTGAAACGCGTAAGCACCGTCACATGCGTAAATGTAAATATTTCTTTTAGGAAAAAATTAAACAGATGCATCTTTTTCAATAATAGCATCCATGAATTACCAAATCTGTTTTTAAGAATTAAAGAATTGTAAAACAGCAATAGATCATGGGTAATTAAGAAAAATAAACATTTAAGATTCTTCGGGCATTAAAACATGTTTTTGATGATTTAAATTGGTTTTTTTTGCTTAGCATTTTGAGATTCTTTGCAGGCGTATTAAACATTTATTTACACAATTTCATAGAATCGAACGGTTCATAATATAAATAATTTTTTAAACATCGAATGCAGTATTTCTGAAGATTATGTTTTCTCTATATTTGAAAGTGAAAAATAGGAAATTTTTGCAAATAAATACAATAGACTTCCATTGTTCCTAACTTAAAATGCGTGTTTATGATTCTAACAATTAAAAATGTACAGTAGAGCCTGTTTTTGTGCGGTCCTATTTTATGTGATTTTATTTTTGTGCGATTTTTTCTGTGCGACCTTTTTTTATGCGGTATATGAATTTTAACGGCTTTGGCGCCACTGTAATTGTTTTCTATCAATGTACCAGTGGTTATCGGAGAATGTTAAGGCCCCCCCCCCCTTCAAAGTCAGATTTTGTCTTTAATATTTTATAAATTGGGTAAATACGTACTTGGCATTAGTCAGGCCTTGCGAGGCAGGGGTTGGGATGTACGTTACGCTACTGTAATGTACATATATACACTTCAAGACGCTTTGTTCATTTGTTATAAACACACAATGCACGTTCAGTTGTTTTCTCTCAACGCGTAAACAGCCGGCGCTTGATTGAAGACGAAACTTTCAATGACAGTGTCATTATCAATAATTTAATAGATTATATGAAGACGGACAAGAAGAATCGGATTCTTCGAGAGCGGATTTTACAATTCCGAAAGGAGTATGAAATTTCAAAAAGAACTCCGATCACGCATATCTGGTTATCGTGACATTTACAAGCAACTGACCAACAAACCTACGTCGCAAAAACTTACCTCTTACTTTATGGTGCCAAAAAATAAATTAATTGAAATTGTGTCTTCAAGTGATAAAAGCGATTTTGAATTTATTCATCACAGGATGATGAGTGCTTTGGATTACGATGAGTATCAGTGAATTATGCATGTGCATTTTGAAAACTTCTCCATGTGTATACAATGAGGAATTAAATGTTTCAAAAATGTCTCCATGTGTAATTTAATTATTTATTTTGTTATGGAATTGCTTTCTCATAAATTTCGTAAATAATTGGCGT
This sequence comes from Trichonephila clavata, assembly GCA_019973975.1. NCBI lineage: Eukaryota > Metazoa > Arthropoda > Arachnida > Araneae > Nephilidae > Trichonephila > Trichonephila clavata. Next base: position 12,841 of record BMAO01034622.1, read on the forward strand.
GTTTTCTAAGTGAGACTTTTTTATGCGGTCTGTTTCCACCGCATAAAAAATTTACTGAAGTATTTCCACAAAGTTGTTTGTTATATGTAAGAATTTATGTGTGAAATTTTCGAATATTTTTTGTGAGTTTATTTTTATGCGGTCCCTATCTACCGCACAAAAACAGGTTTTACTGCAATTGTCACTAATCTTAGGTTGCACACACACAATTGAAGGATCCTTTAAAAAGGAGAGACTTGTAAGAAATCAGTTAAAACAATATTACCTGCATAAGGTATAGGAATTTTAGCACTCAATTTTCTAATGGTAGCAAATGTGGTTACGCTTTTGGGCTGTTATGAAATCATCTATTATGGTCGTCAAATGAATACTAAACTTTGAATGAACTAGGATACGCTATTTCTCCCTATGTTTTGATGCTTTCAGAGAAAAAAAGGAGCACACATTAAAAGTGCATTAGTAATGTTTAGCTCACAAAATACGAGAAAAAAAAAACCAGGGGCATTTACTTTTGAGGAAATGAATTTTCTCAAATATTAACACCACCACACAAGTTGGCTTTAGTTCAATTTTCTTCTCGCCTCAGTTGGCTTGTTTTTTTCTATCAGATGAATTAAATAACCTTTATTTTTAGCAGTTTGAGAGTTGAGACTGAAAAGAAAGTATTTGAAGATATGTTTTGGTTCCAGGTTGTAATGATGTATTAAAGTTATTATTACGAATGCAAAAATGCCCTCAATTGATTGCGTTTATAGCAAACTCAATGTAAGTGAAAAAATAACATCTATATAAAATAGATATATAGGCTTCGAAACTTATGTATTTGTCATAGAGGCCTTAGTAAAATTACTTTCGTCATGCAATTAAAGTATTGATTATGGATGACATACCCCAAAGTGTTCGTACACTTGCAATTTCCTATAAAATTTAATGTTTTTCGCTAATAAAAATTAATGTATTGTAGTTGTAATTTTTTAATGATATCTGTAACTTTTTCGTAATAGAATGACATAATTATTTTTTTAAAAATGGTATAACTATTCTTTTTAAAAATTAATAATCAAAAAGCTATTGAAAAATTACGCCACAAAAATCTTCGTAGACCTAACAAAAATCTCAACTTAGCTTTAAATATTGTATTTCTTTCTTACTTTACTTAGTAGGATATCTTTTAGTGTCCACAATAACTTTTAAATGTTTTGGTATAGATTTAATCAGTTTTTTTGTAATTTCTGCATCGGTTTTCCTTCTTGCTTCTGTTATTATTGTTTTTACTTCCCATTATGTGTTTATATATGCCATGTTTTCTTTTTTTTTAAAATAAAATTATCATCAAATATATTCTACTGGGCTAAATAAACTGATTGAGGAGGTTTTTTCAGAATTTTGAGGCAGTTCTTGAGACACCAGTGGCATACATTGAGAGAAGTGCGCTTGGTGTCATTATCTTGTCAAAAAATGAAATGGTCTTCAATATCCAAATTTTGGGTGGATAATTGAAAATTTCACTTTAAAAAATTTAATTAGAGCTCATGATTCACAATACCATAAAAAAACAAACAAATTACCTAATTTTAAAGTCGATTTACACCCCCACGCAAGAACTTCTCCACCTCCATGCTTCAGCATGGAGGTGGAAGAGTTCTTAATTCACATAAATTCATGGGATTAAATTTCTCATTTTTTCATTTACAAACTATTATATGCCCATCAGAACCAAAAATGTTTAATTTTCCGTCATCCCAATCAATTTGCTGTCAATTTTGAATTTTCTGAAACTTAATCTCAAGAATCAAATTGGATTAATGAATCATGGAGATGGAAGTGTTCTTGCGTGGAGGTGTAAATCGGCCTCAAAATTAGATAATTTGGAATGTTTTGATGGTATTGTGAATCATCAGCTCTATTTAAATATTTTAAGGTGAAGTTTTTAATTATCCGGCGAAAATTTGGGTATAGGAGGCTTTTTCATTTTTTAACAGGATAATGACGGCAAGCGCTCTGCTTCTTAATGTACGCCACTGTTGTCTCAAGAAATGCCTCAAAATTTTGAAAAAACCTCCTCAATCAGTTTATTTAAACCCAGTAGAATATATTTGGTGAGAATTTTATTTAAAAAAAAAAGAAAACATGACATATGAACACATAATGGGAAGTAAAAACAATAATCACAGAAGCATGGAGGAAAACCGATGCAGAAATTACAAAAAACTGATTAAATCTATACCAAATATTTAAAAGTTATTGTGGACACTGAAAGATATCCTACTAAGTATAAAGTAAGAAAGAAATACAATCTTTAAAGCTAAGTTGAGATTCTTGTTAGGTGTACGAAGACTTTTGTGGCGTAATTTTTCAATAGCTTTTTGATTATTAATTTTTAAAAATAATAGCTATATTATTGTAAAAAAAATAATTATGTCATTCTATTAAGAACAAGTTGCAGATATCATAAAAAAATTACAATTACAATATATTATTTTTTATTAGTCGAAAACATTAAATTTTATAGGAAATTGCAAGTGTACGAATACTTTTTTGGGGTCCACTGTATATTAAAAATTTACTATTGCAAATAAAAATAGTAAAACATCAAAATATATAAAATCCATTCTTTTTTTGACAAAACCCCATTTTTTTTAAAGGAATACAATTTGTTTGGAAATATATTATAAAATTTGGGGGAAAATGTATGTAAAATAACGTCGGAAATAAAGTGCTATGAAAATTACATTCGCTATAAATATGAAATTCAATTCCAAACGGTAAAATTATACTTAATTTGTTTGATGAATTCTGAAATTAAATGCTATTAAACACACAAATTATTTCAAATAAATTTCTGTAAAAAACTTTATAATTAATTAAAAAAAACTCTGGAAAAATTATTCAAGATTTATTTTTCATTCTTAAATTTGTAGCTGACACACAGTTTGTTGAGCAAATTCGTTGAAAAATAATACATTCTATGAATGCAAATGATGAAATTAATATAACAAAAAATGAAATGAATCACTCAGAATAAAAGCTTCGATATTTTACAATTAAAAAAAAATTCAAAATACATCAAAACATAACAGATCATTCTAAAAATTTAGATTTTAGTTGAAAGTTAATTTGTACATTTCACTCTGTCAAACGATTCCATTTAAACTCGTATTTTAATTATAAATGACAACCACATCAGCGACAGTAATATAAAGTTGTATTGACTAGACAAAATGCGACCTTCGTCAAAGTCAATGAAACAAATAAGAGTGTACTCTTTTATGTATAATTCCATTAAATTATATAATATAATATATTTTTTAACTATGGCACTAGCGAGGAAAGTAATATTGCATTTGAATGTTAAAATTGTTGCGGAAATGAATGTTTTTGTCATTAAAAAGATAAAAACAATTTAAAAACTCCATTGAATTTTTGTTAGCAAGCTTCGTTTGATCTTGCAAAATATTTTGAAAATTTGTTTTATTTATGTGAAAAGAGGAATCCATTTTTTAAAATTAATTTCGTGCAACATGATTATTAGGAAAGAAACGCGGATTCTGAACTTGTTTGCATCAGTAAAGGATTTTTAAAGTTCGCTTTGGCTTATTATATTTTTATTTCATTAAAAAATTTTTTTTTAAAATTATATTTAATATTAGGAGATAACAGCCTTTTGTAACTTTGAATTTTTGCAATACTCTTTATGTAAATATAACTTTAAAAAGTCGTTGAAAAACTGTATCTGAATTCTAGAAAAACCAGCAGAACAATTTAGTTTTTATGATACATATTAAAGTGTTATTATAATGCATATTAACATATTGAAACTTTACCAAATTTAACTTATTTAAAAATTAATTTTTATTTCACTAAAAATTGACGAAGTGTGAATTCTCGTCTTTTATTTTTCAACTCTATATTCATCTTTGAATTTATTCCTTTTCGTATTAATTTATTGTTTTACTATCATATTTTGAATTTTGTTTTATTTTACAAAAAATATGCGGGATTTCTGGTCACTCACTGCACATCGTCTTCTATGTGTCATTATTCACAAAATGTTTGTGAATATTTTTGCAAATACAAAAACCTTTCATTACCTTTTACACGCCAATGTTCCAATATTGGAACATCAACTTTGAAATTTTCTGAAATATTCAATTTTTTTCATATTGTTCCATAAAAATTATTTTGAAGACAAAAAGTATGGATTAATTTTTTGAAATTGAAGTATTGTTGCTAAATTAAATAGTCTCTTGAGAAAAAGTTCTAAATAATGTATTTTTTCTACTTTTGATCAGGCAAAATTCAAAAATTCATATAAAATTCAAATTTAAAAAATATTTTTATTATTTGGTAAAAGTAACTAAGAATAATCATTTTAACTATAGACTGCAAGAAATCACAAAATATACCGTTATTTTTTTTTTTTTTTTGCTATCGGTTTTGAAATTTCAATGTTCCAAAAATGGAACATTGGCGTGTAAAGGTATACTTTTTCACACAATACAGTTATTATGTTTACAGTTCACATAAGAGTGGGAAAAGGTTTCTGAACGCTAAAAACTTATAGTATGTGTCGGAAGAAAATATTTATGACTTGACTTTCGTTTCGGCTCCCTCTCTCAACTCCCCCCCCCCTTTCAACCGTTTCTGTACAATCTCAAGTGAATTTTTCAGCTGCAGCAAAAGTAACAACCACGTGCGTTTGTTGATAGTTAGGTGTAGCGTATGTCTTATTTGGAGAAGAACGTCACATAATAAGGTTTTATATTATTTTGTGTTGCGTCAGTTAGTGAATATCCATTACGCTGATAAGATGACGCATTCATAGCCATTCCGGACTGTAGAAGAGGCTTTGGAATATTTTAATATACAATCAGATGAGAAGAACCTATTAATATTTGTCAGTATCCCCTAGAAGAAAGTGGGTGATTTACTGACGAGGAAGATATCGATGAAGATACTTTTCAGTCTGTTCTACCAGTAGATGTTTGTTGCAAAATCGAAATTTCTGCAAGCATAGATGATGATGAAATACCTCCTGTATGTCAGAAAAGCACAACGAAAAAATGCCTCAAGTGTGAAAAAAGATAGCTTGAGAAATGTTTTCCTAACTATACAAGTACAATAAAAATAGTTTAGGACATAAAAAAACACATATAAGAAAAAACAATAATATATTTTGTCTTTATTTCTCATTTTAAAAATTTTTTGGTAAATCTGTATTTTTCTAGTTTTTTTTTTTGCTTTATTATACTATAGCTTTGAGAATTTTGATATGAAGGTTATTTGTTTATTTCTTTGTCCTACTGATGTTTTCCTTTATTGTTTCTAATAAGTGATTGTAATTTTCTGAAATGTATAAATTCCTGTGTGTTGTATAAATTATATTTTCAACTTAAAAAATCTGCTTTATTTTGGAATTATATTTAAAAGTTTACTTCAGATGTGGCGCCAACATAGGACACCTATCAAGGACCCCCCCCCCCTCCATCGGGGTACATTTAAAAACATTGCAAGGAAAAAATGAAAGATTTTTCTCGTTCACACGCAAACTTTTAGTTCTTTTCCTCCGTTTTAATTTTAGATTTTTTTAGGCCCATTTCAATTGTTTGGCGGGTATCATGCCCCTCCCCCCTACAACGGGGGGGGGGTGAATGATGAAACTCCGTTGGGAAATGTTTAATGACACCTCTTGTTAAGATACTACTTCTTAAAAATGTATATAATAACTGATTTTTGAATTTAAATGTCATTGGCCGTACTCTTAAAAAACACGTGAAAAAACTTAATGGTACCCGCCAATGTTCCATTTTTGGAACATGCTAAAAATCTTTAAAAAAAATTTTTTTTTCAAATTTTTTTTCATTTATAGATCTTATTTTTCAATTTTAATTCGATTTTTTTCAAAATTTAGTTTATGTTACCTTTTAATCATAGTGCGACGTTTAAAAGGTTAATAGGATACAAAAGTTCGGAAATTGAATCAACAATTCAAATATCGATCTCTTTAAGGTATTATGATTTAGTTGCGTTAAATGGGGGAAATGTAAGATGCTAGAAATTTATATATCTAACAAATAAAGTACACAAATTAATGTATTCTATATATAATTTTCCAAGAAAACATTTTCAGTTATTTTAATCAAAACAGTTGCGAAATAGGAATACATTCATTTTTAGAGTTATCTTTGATAAACATAAAATGTTTATTTTCTTCTTCCAGAGATTAAGAAATAAAAAAATAAAAAATGTTTATTGTATCTTATAATAGAACAGCCGCATTTTTGCATTTTTTTTCTATCATGCGTGATATTTGGTTTTGACACGAAATTTTTTGATCCGCATTCTTATTTCTATTCTTATGAGTTACGTCAGACGATTCGCAATTATTAAATTCGAATGGGGATATTTTGACTTCGAGAAATAGCAATTGAAAAGAAAATCGTTTGTCTGAATAATAAAGCATTTTAAATTACTGACAGCTGTAATTCATTCACGGATAAGAAACTAGTTCATATTCTTTGTATTTTTTTCCTGTTATTGAAATTTCGGGGTTTTTTAAATGCATTTTTCTTCTGTCGTGATTTGAAGTGAAAAATCAAGAAAAATCAAGCTTATTTTGTCTGTCAGTAACCTATTTTTAACTGTTCCATAACACTTTAAAAAAAAGTTAATGCTAATAATATTCTAGAATAAAAGACTATTAAACTATTTTTTTATTGAGAAAGCGCTGATGATTAAAATTTCCATATAATGATTTTCTTTCTACATTTAAGCCAATTTTAAAGTAATTATATTAAACAACATAATTGTGGATAAATATTAGTTAATATTAGCAAATAGGGAGTTTAATGAAATCAATTTAAAGAAAATAACTCGTTATTTACTCATTAATTTGTTTAAATAAACCTAATTTTAAAATGGGTTTCAAAAAGTTTAATTAATTTTTAATTTTATTTTAAAATTATTTTCTTTTTGCAATTGTAACGATTTAAAATTTTATAAGGTAAATTGTTTTTTTAAATTGGTTATACAATTAAGTGTTTTAAAGAATTTTTGTGTGTGAAAATTGCAGCTTTTTACTGGGCAAATGTGATGACAAATTGATGGTATTTTCCATAGCTAACTATTATCCCCCCCCCCCTCTTCCTGCACTTGGGTATTTCAAATGTTTCAAATATATTCATACATTTTTTTAAAAAAAGATTTTTAAAAAAAATGATATGCAGTTACGTACGTTCCATAAAGAAATATCGACGTTTTTTTTTAAAAAAAAATGAAGTATAAAGAAAGCAGTATGTATAAATATCTTCCAACATTCTCGTTTGAAAATGGTAAAATGTTCGCTAAACAAAACCAATTGCAAGTTTTGCAACATGGCTCGTCTCGTTTAAATCTAAAACACAGGTACAGCATAAACTTCTGACTGCCTACAAAAATCGAAGTCCGATTTCAAGACCTACAATTTAGGAATGGTGTAAAATGTTTTTGATGACATGTAGCTTAACGTCAAATCCAAAGATCTCCCAACACCGCATTTAGATTCCTTTTATAGTTATACGTAAAAAAAAAATGTAGCCGAGGTAGCCTAGTGATCAAGGACACGGATTCGGGGTTGTCGTGTCATGAGCTCGAGCCTAGAGCTGCTGAAAACCCATCGCGTGGAGAGGCTGATGCATGTTAAATCTGTCTGGGCTCAAATGTCCTCTCGTTGATGTGGTGTGGAAATTAGGAGAGGGGGTACCAGCTCAGGTGTCGTCCTCGTCCTTTGATTATGGTTCAAAAAACGAGATCTGTCGCTAAAAGCCCTCGTGTATAGCTGAATAGGGTGACGTTAATATTCACTCAAGGAAAATAAAATTGTGTGTGTGCTTATGACCACACGATAGAAGTGAAAACTTCTGATTTATTCTGTGCAAGAGAATCTAGTTGATCGGATGTACAACGTTTTCGAATGTCGTAGCTCCCTTTTTCGCGACCATTCTTCTGTGGATTTGTTTATTTCATCTATTTTCTGTTACGGGTAATGTTTAAATAACTATACATTCTTATATATTTATATATAAGTATATGATTTAAATGTCAGTTAGTTCAATTATTTAAAAATATTTATTTACATGTGAATTACTTATATAGATTATACTGATAAACATATATGTTTACATGGTACTTACGTACTATAGCAAAACTGGCAACATTTAAGATAACTCGCCATGTTGGCAATTCTGACTTCCCCTGTGCCAATACTCTGTTTATGTAATTTGTATAACGCTGTATACTATGCAAGGCTAGGAAAACTTGTGCCCTGAGAGCGGTTTACTTTTCTTAAAATTCTTTAAGCAAACAAAATTAGAGGGTTGGTACTTTTTCCCAATTAATGCCTTTATTTTCTTTTTCGTTATCCCTTAGTTTATCAGTAATATAAACAAAAATATATTCACAACTTTCTCGCCAATTAACTTCATCAAAATTTCGGATTTTAATTCTTTTGGTATATTTTTATGCTTAAATGCTCTTTCTACTGAATCAAAAGATATATGCCATATTTCGTTTCTTCTTATCTTTGTCTCCTATATGGGAATAATCTTTTTTCCCCCCAATTATCTTTGCTTCCACATCTCTTCTTTCGTTCACTCGCTGGAGTTAAATGAAAGTGAACTGCAGGACTGTAATATTTAAACAAAGAAAATAAAATTTCACGGGAAAAAAAGTATGCGTGAGATTTTTACTTCAAGAAAAACACGCGCCTAAAAAGTTTTCAATTCAAAGCCCGTTCACGTGACAGATATCTTTGTGTTCAAAGAATAGTTTTTGTAAATATTCCTTTTTTCCCCCAGTTCCTATATTAGCTCACATTTTCTCTATAGTTATCTTGTTCAAATTTTCAATCGTTAATAAAATGCATGTTAAAGCACTCAGCTGAGATGAAATTTTATATACACGCTTATTTTGGATGGCAATACAGTAATTTAATTACAATTAATAAAAATTAATTGATTAAAACTAATTATTCAAAGAATTACAAATGCAGCCACGTTGGCATCATTTTTGGCGACTTGTGTCAAAACTTGAAAAGGTTTTTTTTCTCACATTTTAAAGCGCTCATTTGAGTTGAAATTTAATATACACTTTTGTTTGGGTAACAATACGCGATAATTTAATTATAATTAAAATTATTGACTGAAATGAATTACTTAAAGAATTATAGATACAGCCACGTTGGCTTCATTTTTTTAGCGACTTGGGTCAAATCTTCAAAATATTTTTTTTTCTTCTCACGTTTCAAAGCTGATCAGTTGAACTGAAATTTTATACGCACGATTGTTTTGGAGGACACAATGCGATACTTTAATGATAATTAATAAAAATTAATTGCCTCTTATAATGTGATTCTGTCATATGTATGAACATATTTATATTAATTGTAACTATTTAATAAAAAGTAACTAAAATAATTTTTTTTTGTTGATCTAAGTAGGAATTTACTTAAATTTTCTTTTTATAATACTTGTATCTGTAATTCTTGACAGCCATGTAAACAATATATTTTCCTTTCGGTTTTATTTTTCCTAATCTTTACTTGATGATTGCAATTATAACCTTTGTGTTCAATGCAGCTTTTGTTTTCCCCTTTATCAATAGCATATTACCGCATTTTTTTTCTTCAACTAGGTAATTTTTTGAAAAGACATAAGTAATATAAAAGTTTGGGTATTTTTCCGTTTCGCCGGCGAAGCGATAAAGTCGCCAAAAATATTACAACCGACACCAAACGGAATATTTCCGCCGGTAACCTTTTACCACCACATTTTCGAAACAAGTTGCGGTCTTTTCTTATTAGTAAAGTTTTTTTCCTAATGTGTCAAAAACAGATGAAAGATCAAAGAGAACTAACATTTTATTTATATGTATATTGTGTGTTGTCGCCAATAAAGACTACTTGGCGAGATTTGCGCCGGCGTAACGGAAAAGCAACAAACTGTAAATAAATTTAGAAAATTTTTAATAATTAAGTAATTGAAAATTGTTCGAAGAAATCAAACTTTGGAACTTTTCCTTTTCAGCATTTTTTTTCCTTTTATTTTCAGAATTATTTATTTATTTTAGAATTAGTTGGAGTATTATTTTACTAAGCTAAATCCAAAATAAATAAATAATTGTTTAACTATACACATTTTGAGTGTATCCCAAACTCACAAATAATACTCGTAACTACGTAAAGTAAAATTCCCGTGAATTTTACTTCTATGAAATCTCTCCTTTCCTTTATTTTTTTATAACTGGAGAGTTCAGATGTACTGAAAATAAATTTGCGCTCTTGTTACAAAAAGAAATTACCGTGTTTACTGAACTGGATTAAAGACTAAGCCTAATGGATTGTAACTTATTCTAATCGACTTATAACCTTCCGAAGAAATAATTTCTCTAACAAGAGGTGTGATTTCCCCCCGCAAGTTCTATTTTCTGCATTAAAATAATTATCTGTGGATTCAACGACAATTATGACTTTTACGAGAGATAGGGATTCTCACAAGCATTAGAACAAATTTTCCGGCATTTAATTTTATTATGTTCGCGAAGCTTTCGCTGATTCGCGAATATCTTTCCTTTTGTAGTGAGAGAAAATTACACTTGTGTTGGGATTAAATTTGTTTTGTCTGAACCGTGTTAAAATGTATTACATTTAATTTGATTGAGCGTAGTATAAAGTAACGATCTGCAAAAGAAAACAGAAGCTCTAATTTAAGGTATCCTAATACATTCGCGAAGTATTTTTAAAAAAAAAAAACAAAGTGCAAAAAAAAAAAAAACATTATAAATTCGTGTTTTTTTAGGCGTCAATACCAATAAATACTAATATTTAACTAACAATATTTTAAATAATTATCTAAATTTTACCTAAATCTTATTTATAAATGAAAGTTTAGCAATGTTTTTGAAAAACTTCAAAGCAATTATAGAGAAAAAAGCAATAAACTTATATCAATACAAGTATTACTAAAACAAAGTAGATGCTTTTATCTAAAGATTATACTAAAATTTTAAGGTTAAAAATTTTAGAGCTGTAAGTATAGTAAGTATAATAGAAAAATATTTTAGTAAATATTATAAGAAATGTGACATTCTTTATATGAGACTATTATTTAAATAACAGGCTATAATTCAAAAATGATTCGTACAATAACAAATATTTTAGTACATTCTTTAGAAAATAATATAAATATCAGGTTAAAAAAGTTTTATAGAAATGAATTTGTAACATTTTGAGTTATCAGATTCGCCATGATAGATTTTGAACAATTTATGTAAGGCACTTCTCGCAGATTAAAGATCCACTTCCTAATTTTATAAAATTGATAGTAACTTGTTCCTCTAGGTCAGTGATTCCCAAAGTGGTCTATATAGACCCCCAGGGGTCTATGACAACCTGCAAGGGGTCTACTCTATCGAAAAAATAATTTGGGGGTCCGTGAAGTGTAAATGGGGGTCTACGATAGTGACTCTCATTAAATCAGATCATGCCTTTTATTTTAAAAAAAAAATTAATCACGTGAAAACCAGATTTACATATTAACAGATTTATTTACTAAAGTTAATGAAGTTAATTTGCAGTTACAAGGACCATCGCGTTTCATAGTTTCTTGCTAGAATTAAGCTAAGGAGAATAATATTGGCCGTTCAGAAATTTCCTCGTTTCTCAATTTGTCGCACATGATCTGCCAGAAAAAGGATGTTCTAACCTATGTTCAAAATTTAAATGCTCTTTATTCTGATTTCGAAACTAGGTTTGAGAATGCTTTGACTATGGTAATATTTCAGGAGGCAATGAATTCATATGGTCACATTGAAGAAAAAAGTAAATGTCATATTATAAGAAGAACTGATCGAAATAGGCACAAGGAAGACCTTAAAGTAAAATTTAAAAGCCCTCGTGTAGCTAACCAGTGCGACTTTAATATTCACTCACTTATAAAATTTAGAAACGGATATCAGCCATTTTGGAAGCACCAGAATGGATGAAGCCCCAGGCTCATCCTTCTCATCAAAAGCATTTGTTTGTTGCTAAGTTACTTTATGCAACAGTTATTTTATGCATTAATTAAAGTTTAACTTAATAAATTAATATTGGTGTCTTAGGTTGTTAAGCACTATACTTCACTACAGATAGAATTTTAAATTTTTAAAAGTAAGTATAGCTTTATACTAGCTGTCAAAAAGACATTTAAGTTGATAAATTTGCAAAAATTCATTATACTTTAAGTAAGGGGTTTACCCCAAACCGAAAAGCATGGCAAGGGGTCTATGAGACAAAAAAGTTTGGGAACCTCTGCTCTAGGTAGTGTAGAAACAAAACAAAGTATGTTTTGTAAAGCCAAATGATATTTCTATTCAATAAAATAAAAAACAAAAATACGTGTTGACTTAATTTGGTCATTTAAACGAGTTCGGATACTGTAAGATGATATCAGAGTGAAAATTTGTAAATTAGATGCTAATCCTTACAATTAGGAACAATTTTTAACCTATTTTCTTTATCTCCGCATTTTCAAATAAGTACATTCTTAAATATTCGCATACTTTCTTGTTCATGGAAGGTCTAATTTATAAATTAATTATATTGTTTACAATATGTATGCTTGAGCATGTTAATAACGATAACATTGAGGATATTTATTAAATATTTCTCAAAAATCATTAGGATGAAACCAATTACAACTTATTTTTTCTTCGGGCACTGAACAAATATTGTGTTTGTGATTTACATATGAATTCTTAATTGCGAAAAGACAGTTCATGTTCTTTAAGATAATATATTTCTTTACATAAAAAGTTTTATCAAGTAAGAGTTGTTTCACACATTAATGAGGGCCATTTATTTCCTCATTGTTCCCAACTCTCATTTATTTGTAAGAAAGTTACTTCGGCTTTGAGCTTTGATCCTTCAGTGGCAACGGATTGCGAAATTGAAATATAAATTTTAAGTCGGATTTGGGCCAATCACAAAGGAATTAAATGTTTTATTTTCGGAAAAAAAAAGTAGAAATTCAACGATGCCATCAGTGTGTTCTTAAAAAGAGGAATTCCATATAAATTTTTCCATTATAATTTTTTACCAATGATTGCATGATTCTTCTTGTGGGATACTTGTTTGGCTTAAATATATTTGTAACAAAGCAAGCACGCAGTTACATTTATGAGTATTTTATTCAATTCCCACTATTAGCTCTCTTTCTTCCTATATATATATCTTGTCCAAACTTTCAATTGTTAATAAAGTACTATTCATCCAAACAAGTTCAAATAATTTTTTTTGAAACTTATAGTGGATGACACTTGATGTTATAATGCAGTTTTTTCAAATATTAATTAATTACCGGTTAATTTATTAAATTAATGACTGGTTTTTTGACGCCAACTTAGATTCGTCTCTATTGTTGTAACAATGCAACTGTGTTAAAACAATGACAGAAGTTGGCATCGAAAACTGGTTTTTCAGCCAAACTAGCCCAACCGGGTGTGCATTTTTTCTACAATGCAGACAAGTCATGCTCTTTTTTCAACTCCTACCAGTGGCATAACGTACATCCCCGCAACCTTCGCTTGGTGGGCGGGGGGCAGGGTTCTAGGGGGCCCAAATGTTCTTCGTTACGTCACTGACTCCTACTATTAGTTCACCTTCTCCCTACACACACACACACACACACACACACACACACACACACACACACACACACACACACACACACACACACACACACACACACACATATATATATATCTTGTTCAAATTCTCAATCGTTAATAAAATACTTTTTATTCATCCATTCAAAGTAGGAATTGTCTTAATTTTTTTTTTGTATTAGTTTTTTGAATTAAATCTATATATACAAATATATTCTATATTTATAATAATGAAGTAAAATTTAAATTTATTTTTAAATATTGTATTCGAGTTCAAGAGAAAAAAATCAAACATTTGTAAATACCCCAACAGAGTTTTTCCGTGTGTTACTTTTAAGGGATTCAAAGCATAAATATTTTTTTTAAATATATTAATCTTCGAATTAAGTAACAGATGGCACCACTATAGTTTTAATGTAGCATTGATGTTTGCAGAACGTATGGAAGTGTTGTGAGCAAAGGGAAGTAATAATGTTTAAAAAAATACAGTAACTGAAAAAAAAAAGGAAGAAAAAGGAGAAATGGTTCTCCTTCTCACAATTATTACCTAGATGAGAATATTTTTGAAACCGTTAAATGAGAAGGCAGCGTTTATTTAGTGCATTAATGGTCAACCCGCTGCCCACCTTTTGCAGCCAGGGAGATTCATCACAACTTTACAAAATACGACTATTTTGTGTAATATTTTTGTTTTTAGTGTTTTTTTTTTACAAACAAATCCCATAACTGTTTCTGTTTTATCATGTTGTTTTTGTTTCTGCGAATCTTTTTTGTTTCTTTCGAGAGAAAATGAGATTTATCAAACATAAATCGCGCTCAAACTTAACAGACGAAAACCTGCAACATCAATTACGATGATCAAATAAACGCATTCAGATCGAAACGTGAAAACTAAGTCAAAGAGTTGAGAAACAAATATCTCACTTATTAAATAAATTTTAAAAAATTTGATCATTGCATTATTATTATTTTACTTTCTATGTTTGTATACATGAAAAACAATGAAAACAATAATAATAAGTCAATCTGTTTAAAATTTAACTCCAATAAATGTTTATAATATGGGTCCAAATCTAATATAAAAGTATATATTTTTATATTCGGCCCGCGGGATATGAAAATGTTTTCCCGAAGTGGCCGCTGAGGTCATTTGGGTTTGCCACCCCTGATTTACTGTATATCTGGAAATTAGATCAGTATATAAAAAATAAGATTAATTGTTATTATTGTTTTTCATTTTAAAAATAATTAATCATAAAAAAGTCAAAACATTTCTCCTATTGTACCTTTGTATGGAGTTTGATAAATTATATTTTTTAGTATGCATAAGAAAGAAAGAGGTTTAAAATATAAGAAAAGCAGCGTACGACTGTCCCATCTTTTCAGTACTAAACTTTTATTGTGTGTTTAAACAATGTGAGCAAAATAATCAGTTTTATTTAAAAATAAAATAATAAAAAGAAAAAAATCGATATGAATTCGCGAAGTTGGAAAAAATATCACAACTGTTCAATGAAATTATTCTACACTTTTTCTTCAAAATTAAACAATTCAAAGTGATTGCTTTTTTTCATATCTTAAACAATTATATATTAAATCAAATTTCTATAAAAAGAAATATTGGTATTGATTCTTTTCTTCAATATAAATAATGTTCTGAAATTTTTGTGTCTTTTAATATACATATATTAAAAAAAAATTACGAAAATAAATCTACATGAAAAAAAAAACCATATTGTCTAAAAATAATACAATTCAAAATGAGAAAAGGAAATTAAATAAAAATCCGATGAAAATAAGTATAATTGTTAAATGAATTGATGAAAAAATTACTTTTGGCATGTTAAAAGGCGAAAGCACTGAAAAAATTGAGAGACTTTTTTTTCGTTAAAAATCAAGACTTTTACGGTTAACTTACTTAATACTTACACCGTTATTGTTTTTTTTTCTTTGAATACCCTTTATTAGATGTTATAGATTCAAATATACATATCAGCAGAATAAAGAATTATTAATAAAGAAATATTTTGAATACATTACATTATATTAATATTCATTTTTTGAAAGCTTGAATCTACTTAACTCTTTAATTGTAGCTGTCGAAAGCATATACTGTTTATCTATGTATATAAATGGACGTTTTATATATGAAATCGCTTCACTGCAACACCGTTCAACTGATCACTATGAAAATTGGCACGTAGGTGTATTTTTTGTGGAGAAGGTTTTTGTGCTGTTCTCTTTGTTGCAGCTCTCACCAGGTGGTGCTACAGCAAATCAACTTCCGCATTGTTCAGTCAATCACCAAGTTGCCAACGTGGTCGCCAAAAATGATACCAATTTGGCTCTAACCCCAATATTTCGCTATGTTTCCTTTGAATCGCATTATAACTGTGAATATTATAATTTTAACATAAAATAAATACAACAGAAAGTAATATTAACGTACTACACATCCAGATATAAATTATTTACACTATTTTAAGCGTTCATTACACAAAATTTTTAACAATGTGTTACTTTTGCTGAGCAGAGATTAGCTTAGGGAGGTGTTTTCAAAAATCGGACACTCAAGAGAATTACGGGGCGCTATAAATATTTTAAATAAAATCCTTTTTATCAGCTATTAGGCTTTCAGACTTTAAATTTAACAAATATGGATTTTTTGTTTTTGTTTAGCTGAGATATGCAAATAGCTTTTTTTTTGCTTAATTTGCCTTTCACCTAAAATTGACTCCTAAAAAACTTCTTTATCCTTCAATCTGTATTGTTTTATTTTCCAGTTCACCCGTACGAAGAACGGGTATACCAGCTAGTACTTCATATTTGACGAGGGAGTCATCTCTTCCATTGTGCGTAAATGAGATTTAGGCTAATATTTAAATCCATCCCTGGATTGGACGGAATATCATCAGTTGTCCTATAAAGGAAATTAAAATGAAATTACGCTTCCATTTTTTACATGTGACTCCAAACTCTACGAGTTGTTCTTTTTCAGAGCATTAATTAAAACTTTCCTTTTCGCTTACAGAAGCATAACCATGAGAACATTATAATAAAACGAGTAAAAACCCTTTTCTTTCAACACTACAGTGCTCTTTCAGAGCAAAGATCATTCCTTTTCACTTCCTAATGTCATGGCTCCGAAATATTTTAATGAAATTTTCAGATCCATTCCCCACCGCTTTATGGCTCTCTCTACAATAAGCACTTTTATTCCGTGCCCTCTGTTGGAATACATGTGACCAAGTTACCTCAAAACGTTCGAAAGTGATTCCGAATGATACCTTCGAAAAAGGTCGACATAGTTTTTGGTGTTTATCCTCTGGCAATGAAAGCATGTCAAGACCCCAGTACTAAACACTTCTAGGTTAAGAACTATAAGACATTTTTTACTGTTATTGGTCAGAAATTCAATATTTTTTTATTTTTTTCCGTCGAGTTTAAATCGAATTAGTTTCTTTTGGGAGGATGGATTCATTTGTTGTGTTCCTTTGTTTATTTGTAATTGCTCTCTTTGCTAATTGATGTAATCGGTTTCCTCAAAGAAGATTAGTTTTTTCTCCCTCTCTAAGTTTTTCCGTTTTTATAATTATATACTTTTCTATTAGGTTATTTGCTCATGATAGCAAACAACAGGTTCCATACTTGGAAAAAATACTTCAGATAGAAAAATATATACACTTTAATTATAATGCAACATTTTAATAAAATATTAAGCGATGAAAAACGACATATTTTAATATACACAGCCTCTTTTTCATATCTGAATCCTTCCTTTTTCTGTGTAAATTGTATTCCGTGTTTTTTCACCTTTATCTCAAGGTATCCAACTACCCTAAAATTGTGAATTTTGCCACAAATTGACAAATTTTTTTAATGACTTTATTTTATAGGCCATCTTATTAGCATTATAAAAATACCAAGCTTGCTATTTTCCATTCACTAGAACAAAAACTACAAGTGTTTTAGTAAAGGCAGATGCCACTACTTTAAGCAAGATGTCATACTTTAAAGTGAGTTTTACTCAAAATGTGTGTGTGTGTTTTTTTGAAAATGCTCAAACAGGGACAGTGATTGCTCAAAGAGTTTCGAAAATAATTAACTGAAACTTTTTGTGTATATTCTGTATAGTAGTAGAAGTGTTTTAGCCTTCGGATTTATCAATCACTGTTTTTTATTACAAAAATTACAGTCCTTTATGTAAATATAATCACTATTTTTAAAGCAGTTTCATATAACTCTTTTTTGTAAAAAATAAAATATCTCTTATCCTGATGGTCATTTAAAAATGAATAGCCAAGCAAAACATCAAAATTGAAAATTTGTTCATAAACTTTTTGTACAAAATAGTATGTAATGGTATAGTAATTTTTATGTAATTTTTATAAAATTTTACCATTTCCCCCCGTTTTAGTAATAATATAATTTCTTTTTCTCTTCTTAGTTTTAGCATTTTTTTTTCTTAAAATGTATTAAATAAATCTAAAAACCACAAAAAGATCCCCATATCTCCAAGCGTTTGATGCTAAATAGAGGGAATCTAAAACAGTGGACACTATTATTAATCTAGATAAAACGAATTATATAGAAATATTAACATCCCAATTCATCTTTCAATTGGAGATTATACATTTAAATCTGTTTCAAATTTCTTTTATCTGGGATAAATATTTAAAAAAAAGACCACTGATATCCTACCTAACATTAAGAAACGAACTGTTGTTGTTTATAAAGAAGAACTGAAGCATTCACTTAGATAGGGATTTTGTTTCCCAGAAAGACGAAGCCATTTCTGTACAAGACTCGAATCCGACCTGTCCTGACTTACGCTTCGGAGATAGGGACTATGATCATGAAGACTCCGTATTCACCTTAGTCGCCGTCTCTCTCTATGCTGCATTGTCAAAGGGTGAGTAAATGAAGGAATATTGGCGTCTCACTGTTCAGCTACTCGAAGACTTTTGGCGACAGACTTCGTATTTTTGAACCATGGTTAAGTGACGAGGACGATACCTGAGCTGGCATCCCCTCTCCTAACTACTACACCATACCAAAGGGAAGGCGTTTGAGCTCTCGACAGATTTAGCATGCATCGCTTCCCTACACGGTGGGTCTTCAGCGGTACAGGCTCGAACTTATGACACGCCGGCAACGACTCCGTTAGCTTGACAACTAGATTACCGCGGCCTACATTGTCAAAGGAAGACGATGTAATGATCGCCGTGTTGACAATCCATGCTACTGCAAACGTCGTCACACCGTACGAGTGGATACTGGGTGGGCTGCAAACTGACCCGTTTCCTGACTAATGTTTCGTGATGTGGTTGTAAAGTTGTACAAGACCCTCCTCACAATACAGTGAAAATTGCTTAACACGAAACTGAAGGGACTAAAATGTTTTTTAATAATAAAAATAAATAATATCGCAAAAAAAAAATTTAAAAAAAACCATAAATGAACAAAATTAAATTTATAAGTGTTTATTTCATGCACATAGATATGTATATATGCATAAAAAATCAGTGAAATAAAAGCATTCACAAGAGCTTAAAGAAATTTAATATAAAAATTTTCAAATTTTTTGAAAAACCAATTATTTGATGACAATCTTGGAAAATAATTTGATATTTTTCTTTGTATTGTTTTTTAGCATAAATTTGTCAACAAATTGCTCGATATCGTCCATTTTGTTATTCATTTCACCAATGGAATGAACGCATAAATAACTACACACATTTTTTTGACGTTCCTCACTTAGTGTGATGTATAAGAAGAGAAGTTGCATTATTCATTTTCACTGTCGGAATCTGCATCAATGATATTTTTTGAGCTTTGAATAAAATCCAAAATGTGCTTTTGTCAACCATAATTAGGACTGCACACACATTTATCATCATCAACTGCAGTCAATTTTTTCGATAATACAATAGGGAAGTCCGATCCGGCTGATGTTTTCCGTATTTTGTTCACTCCCAGAATTGAAATCTTTTCGTGCTAAGCGATTTTCGTTTCGTGTTAAGAGAAAAAATGCATAAAAATACATAGTAGTTTGTCGGAATCCTTGTATTATTGCGTGTTAACCGATATTTCGTCTAAAGCATTTTCACGTTAAACGGTTTTTTTTCTCTATGTTTGTCCTAACGGCCGTTAGTCATGGGAGGGCGTGAAGATCCTGCACACCGCTCAGAATAACCCTCAGCAACCCATTGATTCCATATTCGTGAACAGTAGTTGGAGTTCGACCAATGGGAAGAGTGATATCACAAAACAATAATTCACACTCTCGATGGCCAATGACCCTGCTTCTATGGAATTGCTGCTCTTGCTGGTGCACATTTCTTCTTAATCGAGACATAACACAACATTCTGAGCAAACTCCGACCTTATAAAGCTCTTCCGGAATGAGAAATTCACTCCACAATTTTTCTTTTATGCGGTGCTTCAGATGTTGCTTTTCTCTCCCGCGTCGTCTAAATGCTTTGAAATACTAATCATTTGCACATTTCAACCTTTTCCTTCCATTTGATTTTGACGTTTGTCAGTTCATTCCTTCCTGATGTTGCAGTCTTAATGGCTAGCAGTGTATACATATCATGAAGATATGTTTCCCACTTCTAAATATTCTAAGCAAATCTTAGTTATATAAATCATATCATACCTTGTCAAATAGATGTGCACGTGGTGATGTACACTTTTTCCTTTCCCTAATTGCTGGGGAAAACTGGCCTAAATGGGTGGTCAAGAATGCTGACCCCTGTTCCCATGACCATCCCTTAGAGTCCGGGGCCTGATTGGATTTCCGTTTCCCACGCATCTCGGACGACAGCGTGTCTGGAGAGGAGAGCCCCACATTATGCGCTGGAAAAGATCCCACGCTTTGAAGAGCCGAGAGACAAAGGAAGAAAGGAGAGCGAAAAGGGACGAAGAGAAACCTAGGCTTTAAAGAGCACGGAGGGAGAATTTGCAGGGAGAACCATTATAGGCCTCACTAACGAAGAAGTGGAGAAACGAACTGAGCTTGTACCCAGGATTGAAATCGGAAAGCGAAAGCCAAAAATGTCTGTGACCCCTATTGCAGATAAAAAGGTGTCGATTTCACGAGAATCTCATGATAATGAGTATGCTTTAGATGGGCTCGACTTAACAGTGAAAGAGATTTTTAAACTGTGATCCCAATTGTGGAACAATTGTAAGAGTATTCAAGTATAATAAACGTGTTTTGATAAGCTGGTTCAAGTCTTTACAACGTGTTTAAGATATGTTGAAAGATAATTCTAGTTCACCTTGCTTTCGGTCTCGGGGTATTGGCTTAATTTAAATATATTATCAACGAAATGAGCAATTTAGTTTTTGATTATTTTGGGACCGTGCAATAAAAGTTGTAATCTTGCATTGGGTTCAATTCATGTGATGTCATAGTTACGTGATAATGATAACCACGTGTTTCTAGCCAATCAGTTCAATAACTCATGCGACGTCATAGTCGCACGATAAAAGCAATCATGTGTTTCCAGCTAATTAGTTCATGCGTTTCGTTGTTGCCAATTTTTGCTCTTTGCAGAAACTTTCTCTTAATCCGGCATCACTCGCGTGAAAAAAAAGCGACCTAAAGTTCTCGCGCAGGGTGTGCCATACCCATGGATGTTTACATTGTGTTTTTACCGTAAAATTTGTGAAAAAAGGTTAAAAAAGAAGAAAAGTAGGAAGTACAACATGTTTATTACATTTTTCACGCGTAAATTGAGTTTTTCTGTTCTTTTTATAAGGACATTCAGTGCATTGTTTATACACTCCTTTAATCGCGTCGTGAGTGAGTGCGATGTTTTCACTGGATCTTAATTTTTTTTTTAATCTGTATCTTTTTCAAACTAAACATATAGGAGTAAACTTCTTTATTCTTTAAATTTAAAAACTTTTGAATTTCTTTTTTATTTCCTCTTATTTGTTCCAGCAATATTTTTTTTTACAAAAGTTCATTTGAAAGTGGATAAGATGTGTACCAGTTATCTCCTTTAAAATTACGTTCTTCTCAAATGTTTTTGTGTCTCTACATATAAAACATTTATTTTCAACAGTGTCTCCCTTTTCTAAATCTGGATCGATTTCAGTGGAGGAATCATACTTGCTGTTATACTCTTCATTTGCTTTTTCCTCATCATAACTGCGAAGAGAATTTCTTCATCTGAAAATATTGTTGGACTATATCTATTAAATACTGTATTTATTAAATTACTTAAATATCACATTTCTCAATCATAACTACAATAATACGCTATAGCATAAGGAAGATTTAAAATATGATCATGCATTCAGAACTATAACGTAGATTCACGCGCAGGGTATGACATAACCGAAGAGGCGATATCCGAAAAGATATATTTAGAATTCCCCTACAAGCTAAGTCCCCTCAAAGGATATGACCTTAAGGTCAGCTACACGAGAAACTATCCATTTTACAAAAACGGTTTAGAAGGAGTGTTGAAAAAAGTTAGATGGTGGGTATGACACACCCTGCGCGAGTAGTGCCGGGTTGAAAAATACATATGTATACAAAATGCATTTTATTTAAAAGTACATACGTAAAATAAGATTTTTTTAAACTTAAAATCTTTTTGAAGGATTTTTTTAATAACTTTTAAACATCTTTTTGCAATTTTGAAATATGAAACTTAGTCTAAGTTTTACAAATAGAACAACAGGTACAATTAGTTTAATATACAATTAGTTTAATGTCGATGGAGATCACGTGTTTGTCTTTATCATATGACCCTCATGAATTGAGCCCATTGTCTTAAAAACTATGAGACTATCACTACTTTTGCTCAATTTCGAATCACATCATATGTTACCTGAAGAAATATTCCAAGCTAAAAAAATTAATGTCAGAAAATACAAACAAACCAGATCAGCGATTCATAGAAGCATTTTATTATTTGAACTTCCCCACTCTGTTCCTTCTTAAGAATCCCTCATTATTTTATTAAAATAAAGTTAATAGATTTAAAAAAAAAAATTCAATTAGCTGCTTCAGTAGTTTTAGATGCGTAAAAATTGCAGCTATCTTAAAAAAAAAAAACTATTGCAATTTTATTTCCTTTTAAAATTACTTCCTTTCCTCCTACCGCTTTGTTGTTTTCTAAATTTAATTTTACGTAATTAATCCCTAATTAGAGATGCGAGCTTAAAAAAGTATAAAATAATACGATTCTACGATGAATTACTTTGATTTATATATAACTAGACTTTAATATTAAAAGGCATTGGAGTTTTTTTATATTTGGTAATTTGCCCCATGTCAATTCCTTTAATTTTTTTCTATTTTATGTTTGTAAGCTATTTTTCAACAAAAACAGATAGAATTTATTTTTAATAATTTGAATTTAAGCATATTAAAATAAATAAAGGAAAAAAATTGATCCATAGTTTAAAAATAACAATTAATTATAAATATGTATTTGAAGCGTTCTTTTTTTAATATAATCATTTATTAATTTTCTAAAACTTTATTTTTTTTAACAAATGTAGAAACATGCAGAAAATGAATTTGAAATTTTCAAAGACAAAATTGAACTAAGGTAAGCTCTTTGTCATCAATTATTTCCGCTTTTAACGTAATTAAAGCTAGCATTTTTATTATTATTTGAATTTAAAATATGCATTGAATAATAATTATGAAATTTTGAATAAAATCAAAAATGTTATTCAGTCTCGATAAATTTTTATACCTTATATTCAAGAGTATTGTAACAATTAATATGCTCATATACTAGAAGGAAAAAAATTGCAAGATTTTTTTTGAAATTCTTGAAACAAATATGTTCACTTTAAGATTTGTTTTGTTGTTAAATTTGTAAAGATTGATAGTTCTTAATACTATACACTTTAATGAGTTTTTCAGTGTCTAAAATGAAAACACCTGAAGTAACTAAGGAAAAAAAAATATATTAAAAATTTTTAAAACATATTCACTCTTTAAGGAATTATTATATGTTTACGTCAGTGCTTCTCAAACTTTCAATAGTTGTGACCCAAAATTGAATCAGAACTTTCATCGCCCCCTCCTCTTTCCATACAATAATACTGTATTGAATTGAATAATACTTTACTTTGACGCTTAGCTACAATACGACTTTTACCTCTTAAATGCCACCGACGTATATAAACGTTTCACTCAGCCAAAGCGTTAATTGCCCCGGACGTATATATACGTCTTTCCGAAGAATGATCTTCTCTGAGTATTGCTATCCATAAAATTATTCCGAAGGCCTTGGAATGCAATAAAAGGACCTTGGCGGTGTTTGCGAAGGATTTACTTATTTCAGAGAAGGTTTTACTTATTTATTCCTTTTCACATCCACCTCAATACATTACGTACGCTCGCCTACGTTGAAAACGGCGGCATTGGGGAACGAATCACGTAACTTTTTATCGACATTTAAGGGATTAATTATAAACCGTACTAATTATCAAGACATATAAGTTAATTTTTGTAAAAATTTTATGTATGACAAACCCATGGAGCCACTGGTAATTATTAAACGTGCTTAACTTAGTATTGTTAAATTAATTATAAATTACATTGTGTGATGTACTGATACATTTATAAATGCATTATTTCAGTGCAAATGTGTATTTTATTTTTATTATGCTAGAATGTATTTTGTTTGTTTACTGTCAGTAAATTAATAATTTTTTTAAATATAATCCTTTGTTTTCAATTTTTAATATGCTCACGCCCCCCTCTCGTAGAGTTATAACTCCCCCCCTCTCGTAGAGTTATAACTCCCCCCCCCTAGGGAGACGCGCCCCGCAGTTTTAGAAATGCTTGTTTACGTTACTAAACGCTTCTATATTTTCAAATACCTTTATCATATATAGGAAAAAAGTAACACACTCCCTCCCTCCCTCATCACGAGATTACTGGAACAATAAGCTCTTCACACTTGAAATTTGAATCACTCCCCTCCCCCCAGTTGTTGAGTAGAAATCCACTAAGAAAGGAGTTTGTTGAAATTGACTCCAAGGGGTATCGAGGCATTATACAAGTAAAAAAAAATTCTCGTTTTTTATCTACTAGAACTACAAACTTGAAATTTGGCAAAAATGTTTTTTTTTTTGTTCAGTAGAGATCCACTAAAACCGGGTCTCATTGAAGTCGACTGTCTGAGAGTGATTGCGGGATAACAGTAGTCTTGAAGATAAAAAAAATTCGGCATCTTTTACTATCAGACTTAAATACTTGAAATTTGGCACACATGTTTCTTTTGTTGAACAGAGATAAGTTAAAATCGAGTTTTGCAAAAATCGACTATTAAAAGGGGCGAGGGAGGTAAAGAAGGTTATAAGAATGTTTTTCATACAACCGAAAGTTTAATGCTAAGATTAAAATATCAATAACTTAAGAACATAAATAGTCATACAACATCACGAAATTCCCTTAGAAGTGGACAGGTAACGACTAGTAATTATTAATAAAAAACCCTACAAAAAGTTATATGGTCTTTAATAATTAAGAGT
Source organism: Trichonephila clavata (assembly GCA_019973975.1). Lineage (NCBI taxonomy): Eukaryota > Metazoa > Arthropoda > Arachnida > Araneae > Nephilidae > Trichonephila > Trichonephila clavata. The sequence continues at coordinate 38,041 of BMAO01034622.1, forward strand.
TTAATTTGAGTTTAAGTCACACAAAAACTCGCTTTAAGGTATCCGAACAAGTTGAAAATGACCAAATTCAGTCAAAACAGATATTGTTGTTTTTTATTTTATTGAACAGAGCTATCTTTTGACTTTACGAAACATACTTTGTTTTGTTTCTACACTACTTAGAGGCCAAGTTACAATCAGTTTTATAAATTTAGAAAAACCGGAAGTGGGTTTTTGATCTACCAGAAGTGGTCATTTAAATTGCTCAAAATCTATCATGGCGAATCTGATAACTCAAAATATTACGAATGTATTTCTATAAAACTTTTTAAACCTGATATTTATGTTATTTTCTAGAGAATGTACTAAAATATTTCTTATTGTATGAATACTTTTTGAGTTATGGCTTGTTATTTAAATAATGGTCTCATAAAAAATGTAACATTTCTTATAATGTTTACTCAATCAGCTCTAAAATTTTCAAATTTTAATAAAAAATTAATATTTTTGTACGTTTTCTAGATAAATGCATCTAATTTGTTTTTACCAATATATGTTTTTTACTTTTTTTCTCTAACTGCTTTGAAGTTTTTCAAAAATATTGCTAAAATTTCACTTATAATTGTGATTTTTGTAAAATTCAGGTAACTTATTTTAAATTTTGATAGTTAAATAGTGATATTTATTGGTATTGAGTCCTAAAAGAGCATTTATAATGTTTTAGTATGCTATTTTCTTAATAAGTACTCCGAATGTGTTCGGATACCTAAGTTATAAGCAGATGTTCCGAAACTTTTTGTCTCTTAGACCCCTTGCCATGTTTTTCAGTTTCCTGCTTACCAAATATTGAATTTCTGCAAATTTATCCAAAATGTTTTTGGATAGCTGGTATAGAGCTACTTACTGTACTGTAACCTACTTATTTACTTCTAACTGTAGTAAAGTATGAAACGCGTTTACATCCTTCTACCCTGTGACCTTGCTAAAAGTGTGGAAGGAACTAAAGGATGATACGACATGACGAATTCTAATTACTTTATTTATCACTATAACACTCTAAATAAGATAATTCAAATCAGTAATAGAGCGAGAGATAGAGACGAGATTCGCGCTTGGAGAGAATATGTTCAATACTGCCGCTCTACACCTTTAATACTACTTTACACAGAGCTTAGGAATTTAAAGACCGCACTATTAGTTTAACATTCTAAACATCGACTTAATTTAAGGTCCCAGTACCTGAACTCATGCAGTCTTCTATTTAATTCAAGTTGACTTTTACACTTCTGGTTAGCTAATCGTAACACTTTCTTGTTATCTAACTTCTGGCTTCCCTACTTTTTGTTTACGTATACACTTCACTGCCACTTCGCTAAATATTCATTATTCACTTCACTTCTCATCTACTTACAATTCACTAACTCTCAAACACGCGAAGAAAGAATATATATATATTAAACTTAATTTGCATATCACGTTTTCTTCTTTTAGGAGAAGATTGGTTAAAATTACTGAACCAAAAGAATTCCCAAGAGGATTAGTGGAAGGACGCGTATAGATCCGTCACAAGTATAGTGTTTAAGACTTAAGAATTCCATTTTAATTAAAGTTTAATTAATACATAAAACAACTGATCAACAAGCAAATGTTTATAATGGAAGGGATGAGGGAGTCATATAACGATGTTCGAGGTTGAAATCTACAATCAAGTAAAAAATAGCTACCTTATACATAATTGAAGCCCCGTGCGATTCCCGAGAAATCCCGGAAATGAAGTATAATTCCCGGGCATAGAAAAAGTACGGAAATCTTATGCTTTCCCGGGATCCCGGGAAAGAAGCCCTGTTGGAAACTGAATACTGGGGATTTCGCGTCAGATTGACCACTTGACCGAAACATCTGCACATGCACTCCAGTGCCTAAGTTCACGAAAACTGAAATAGGCACAGCAGACCTTGACCCCATCTAATCATTTCAAATTTTCCAATAAACAAAAACGGAGGAAAAATGCTAATGTTAACGTAATCCAAGACAACATTCTATGGAAATACAATTAAAATAAGAATCTTGTAAGTATCTCACAGATGGAAGATATACGAATACCCATTTATCCACATGAGCAGTGGCGCACACAGGGGGGTGTCCTAGGGGTCCGGCCCTACCCCAAAGCCCTTGAGTTTTTTTTCGATTGATAATAATCCTATTTATATATAATGTAAAACTTAATTAAATACTTGTAATTAATAATTTATTTTATTAACTAATGCTAATTATTAATTCAATAATTTATTTTTTACTGTTTTTTTTAACAAAATCGGTAGAATCAATTGGTGTTGTCTTGAGGTATGATACGAATTGGGGGCCTTTCGACCCTCGAAAAATGTTTGTGTGCGCTACTGCACATGAGCATGCCTTAACGAAGTATAAAATAAAATTACTTTATTGGGAAAGTCATAGGTATTATTATGTTGATGATAATGTTAATTTTATAAAAAAATATCATTGCTTAAATTTTTATGCAATGATGTTGTCGTAGCCTTTCACTACCCCCATGATTATTAACTCCCCTTCGCATATTATCTAAATCTGAATATGTTGGATCCATAATTAATTACAACTAAATTAAATAATCAATATTATTTATTTATCTTTCTTAATTGAGAAATACACAAATATTATTCAAACTATAAGAACAACAAATTACAGTGGAGTGCGAGAAGAATCTGATTATGAACGACGGAATACTAACTGAAACCACGGAGAATAACGTATACAACCAAACTACGCATTTATATCTAATTTATGAAAATAACTGACCTGATACTTTTTTCTTAAGGCAGGTTTCTCTAATACTGGATTGCTCTAAGGAGCGGCTTCAATCTTTGATATCTTTCAGTTCCGTCCCGAACCGAATTAATGAACCTTTTTCAATAGTCTTCTCCCGGCGAATATATTTCCACTAGATAAACTAATCTCTCAGAATCACCTTCTTAATCAACTTCGTAATCATCCTCTTTCTCTTCATTTCATTTCTCCCTTTTATATCTTTTTCGAACTCGCTAAACCCGAAACTATCTTATTTGCATAAGTCACACTTTTGGCTCTCGGCGGAGATTGGTTGAAATAAATAAAATATTTAAAGACTCGAGAGAAGGCTAGTGAAACGCGTAAGCACCCGTCACAATGTTATAAACTCAGAGACTGATGTATTTTTTCGGTTATCACAACACAGATGTTCTCTTCTCCAGCGACGTCTTAAGGCATGAGCCAACTGGGCCCAGGGCCTCGGCCACAATTCGTTCTCGACTCAGCCTTAATAAGATAATGATTCGAATAATTTCAACGGTTAAATGTTTTTTCCGGTTGTATTCTCCGAAAAACTGGGAATTTCGGATGATAGGTCAAATGGCTACTTGCAAAGACTGTCGCCCATGTACAGGTCTAGGCTATCCCCATACACCATCTCAGTAGTGCACACAAGTTTTTTTCAAGGGGGCGTCCATGGTCGAAAGTCCCCCAACTCATATCATACCTCAAGACAACACCAATCGATTCTTCTCATTTTATCAATTTTGTTAACAAAAAACAGTAAAAAATAAATCATTGAATTAATAAATAGTATTAATTAATAAAATAAATTGTTCATTACAAGTACTTAATTAAGTTTTACGTTATATATATATAGGATTATTATCAATCAAAAAAAAATTCAAGGGCTTTGGCAGGGGGGGGGGAACCGGACCCCTAGGACACCCCATTGTGTGCGCCATGCCCCATTTTTATTCATTCAGTTAAAATGTGGCAGTCGGTTGAGCCGGTTTGTGCGATTGTAAGTTATGTACATTTATTTTTTTCGGGTTATTGTTTGTACCAGTATATGACAACTCAGTGACGTCTTAAGACTTTCTGAGGCCCCGGGCCACTACGCAAAAGTAGGCCCTGACCCTGCACAAATGTAGGCCCCCCCCCCCTATGATTCTTAACAGTAGAATAGCATATATGTTGTCAAATACTCGTACAGGAATAACCTCAAACCGGCTCGACCGACTGCCAACTTTTGACTGAATGAGTAATGATGGCGTATGGTGGTAAGCCTAAGCCTATACATGGACGACGGTCATCACATATAGCCAGTTGATATATCGTCCGAAATTCTTAGTTTTTCGGAGAATACAAACGGAAATAACATTTGCCCATTGAAATTATTCGAATCATGATCTTACTAAGGCTGAGTCGAGAGCGAGACGAGGCCCCCATTGTGGTCGAGGGCCTGTGCCCAGGCCCAGTTGGCCCATGCCTTAAGACGTCCCTGTTACAACGTATGCTCTGTACTGTCTACTTTTAAGAATCATATGTTTGAACTACATTTGCGTAGGAGGACTAGGGCCTCAAGAAAATTTAAGATGTCCCTGTCCATCCCAAAATCACGTTTTTCAGTACAATAAATATATAAAAAACTTTGATCATCAAGAACCAATCATCAAATGAACCATCCTTAAGCCACGTCCCAAATCCCTGGCAAATCTCTTTGTACAGTTCCATTTCCAATGCTACACGAAATATCCATTTAATCCTTTCTCTTCTCCCCGGGAAAGAGATTCTCGTGTTCCCTAACCCCCCAATTAACCTCAAAAATCATTATTAGCTCCCTGAGGCGTCCATCCATCAAAAACTGTTAACTTTGTAACCTCCTCGTTGGAGCAACAGCTGGCTAGAGGGGATCATTATTATTTTTGTTTTTCATTTCTACAGATAAAAACTTTACTCTCACTTAAACACCTCTTCCTCTTTAGATGCTTCTGCCCCAAGAGGAAATGATGGGGTCATGGGGTCACGTTGGAAAATCGTCATCGGCCACCGACCTCTCAGCGGTCATTCCTCGTCACATATACGTCGAAGAGCAAGACTGACCTATTTGTTACGAAAGTAGGGGGGGGGGGGTTATATCTTCTCTCAAATTAATGGTAAGTATAAGCGATCATAAAGAATTTGATGGGTTTTTAATTGTGATGGCCTCTCATCAGGGGCTTGGTCAGAAAATTATGATTGGGGGATGGAAGAATTAATTAACTATTCTCCTCAATAATTAATTCAGTGATGGAAATCATGTGTAGTTATTGGAATTGCATATGTTTTGCAATAAATAATTAACTATTTCCTCAATAATTAATTCAGTGATGGAAATCATGTGTAGTTTAATTGCATGTTCTCAATTATTGATTACTTAAATAATTAGCAGCATATTTTAATTAATTATATCAAATTACAGTTTTTCATACTATGTTAATTATGGCATAGGGAATATTAACTCATTCCTTTGTAAATGCGTTTTCTTTTTATGAGAACTGAAACAGGTAATGAAACAAGCAGGACTTTTATAAATGAAAATTCGTGTTGCTTATTGAAAGGTGTAAATGTAAAAATAACACATAAATGGTTTTAACGAAATTTAGATTCTTTTTCAGAAGATAAATCATAGAAAATAATGTAAAAAGAATCATAATTTAAAATAAGATTCGGTTGACTGGTAGCATATATACTAACAAGGCATTTCTTTTAAATTTGCACGTGACGAAATCTCAAAGATAGGCTTCAATATTTTAACAAGTAATACTTTATTACTTTATTTATTATTTTTATTACCAGAAAATATAGCCCTAAAACTGAATGTTATTGTATTATTAAAATATGTAGTAAATGAGAAGGAATCATTGAGAGATTATGAGTATTGCGAAGAATAAGATCTAGATTAAACTAAAAAGATTGAGCGTATAAATTTTGCGATCAGAGACCAACGAGGCGATCGATCAGTGCAACATTCGAGAGAATTTTAATTGATAAATTAAACAATAAATTAAAAGGAATGCTATATAAATGTGTGTGTGGTGATTTAACATTCTGATTAAAATGTCATATTAAGCTTCACGCATTACAAACTGGGGGGGGGGGGATTAATGCTTAGTTAAAATCTCTGAAAAAATTCCATGCATAGAAATCTTTGAACATATTGAATAATTTAAAATATGTTTTTATTTTATAATTTTTGAACGTCTGAGAATTATGTGAATAAATATGCCATTAGTTTTTTTCGGGAAAATATTTTAAGCTGTCAGAATGATAATTCAGTTTTAGATAACTCTGAATGGTTGTTTTTGAAATCGAATTTTAAAAAGAGCTTTTGGCTTACACACGTATAGCAAAGCATTGCTGATTTAAAGCAAAATTAAGTTTTGTGGAGTTTTTATTTTATTTCTAAACTTATATTCCTTTTTTTCTTCAATTGAGTGTATTCGATAATTTCGTTTAAAATTCCGTCTAGAAGTTGTTCATATTATTCACACACACACATTGTCTCTCAAGTATTTCTAAAAGAGCTTTCGCGTTATGGAATAATTTTTCCATACAGTTAGTTATACAGTATATTTATTCCTTTTTGCTACGAACTCTTGAATAACCAATATAAATCCATCTATCTGAAGTTCCATTGCTTGAAGCCAGCATTTAAAATTTTGATAAATATATTCGTTCATTAATCTGTAAAAATGTTCTTTAATATTTATTTTTGCTTTCACAATACTTGATATAATTCTTCTGATAAAACCACAAAAAAAGTAGAAAGCGTTGCAGAAAAAAGTAAAGCGTGCTATGGGAAGAATTTATAACAATATATTGAGAAAATACAATATTCTACAAATAAAAAAGTTATGTATATGTTATTAAGTTATGTTATTTTTGTTTTAAAGTTATGTTATTTTTTTTATTTAGTTTCATCTTGAGTACTTTTTTGTCCAATGTATAGTTCTGTATAGTTGATTAATAAGTAAAGATTATGAGGGCTAGAAATATTAAATAAGTCTAATTTTTTTCAAATGGTTGGTCCATAAACGCATTTATCAATCTACCTCTATATATACTGAGGAAAAATAAAATCCCAGAATCAAGAAGGATTTTTGCTTTTAAATTTTTATTTCAATTGTTTTTTATTAGTCTCGTCATAGGGTATTTTTTTTTAATAATCGTTATTTTCTTTTAACCTCTTACTAAATGTTACCTTGGTCTTTTCCTTTCAATAAATTTTAAAAA